>JAJOZX010000918.1:525000-727500 GCA_023014485.1 Bathynomus jamesi | reverse complement strand
AACTAATTTATTTTTCTATTATAAAATTATTTCATTCTTGCATCAGCTATTATTATAAGAGGTTGAACCCCCTCCCCCTTCAATTCCTGCCTTTGCCTTCATTTGATAAACACATTATAATTCCTGACCATCAGCGGTAATCGTAAGAGGTTGTAAATTCATCTCCTTCCTTCACTCCCTCTTTCTTAGAAACTTCGTCCAGTAAAATCAATTTGAATGAAAGAAGACCCCACTTAAGAACGTGTTTCCGCCAACTCCTTCAGTAATTTGGCCGAAAACTATTTACTCGGATGCTCTACGGTTAAGGCTGAGCTTACCTAAAAGGTCCACCTTCGTCAGATTGTCCAACAGTGCATTCAGTATAAAAGTCGCGAGCGGGAAGTGGCTCAACATACAATATATACAGTATATACTCGTATATATACCTTTCGTCGTTTTGAGTTAGGGGTGTTCCTAGCAACACGGTGGACCTTGAGATTGAACCCCACTGCAAAATAATTTGCGGCGGATCTTGTATATGGTGAAATGAAGTCATTTTCGGTGGATTAGTCTTTTAGAAACTTTAAGATTTCTAGTGTAGTTCGGACCTAGGAGAGACCTCCGAAACCCGGATCTGGAGCGGAGACGAGTAATTTTATAGGTGTGTTTCGGAGTCGCAGTGGAGCGAAGCTGATGCTAGAATTGGTCTAGCCGGCACGTAGCTGAGCCCGGATTGGCAAGGCTCTGACTTGATCCACTCAGAGCACGGCTGTACTCCGCAGCGTAGCTCCGTCTGCATTTGTAAAATTCTTCTTTGTTCCGAGATCCCACACCGCTCCGGGCTCTCTTTTGCTCTAGTATTAAATAATATATCTAAAGGAAATTATTTAAAATATTAAACGCTAAAACAACATGGTATATAAAAATAATTACATACACGTTTTTCAACAAATCCATAAATTACACCACAAAATTTTATTCCCCCTTCCCCTACTCTTCCTCTCTCCCCTTCCCCCATTTTCTTAGCTCATAGGTGAACAGTTCAAAGAAAATTTAAACGTTTTGTTAAGAAAAAAAACCTTTGTGTCACTTAGCACTCAGCTTAGCATTTATTTATGTATAATTTTTAAATAGACAATATAAAACTTGGCACGTCAGTTCTTCAAAGAAGAAGGCTGTCTGTATACATGGTATAAAATTATTTTACCCAACCTATTATAAATTTTTCTAAATTCTTAAAATTTTCTGTAATTTCATATTTTTTCGGCTAACATTTTTCCACAACTGCGCACCTTCACTCCATATGTTAATTACAATTTTTCACAAATAAAAAAAAATAGAATTTTTAGATAAATTTTATTACTTCAGCTCAGTAACAAAAAAAAATTAATGAAGACAAACTTATAAACACAAAATTTGTTCTCACAACGAAGTTCTGAAATTTCAAGAAATGAGGTAACCACGAGAATAATAATTGGGTCTAAGTCCTTTCATTTTAATTTAAGTTTGAGATAGGATTTTTATTGTAGGTTTTACACTTATGACGAAGAAAAAAAGCAGTAAAGAATCATACATAAATTTTTTAGCTTCATTTGCATATTCTCACAAGTATGATGAAAATGTATACACACCATTAGATATTTTCACAGACTTTCTACGATGCATATACCTACTTAGTTTGCGAGCATTAACTTTGTCCTTATTTCTTTATACAATTTACGAGTTAGAAGTTAAATGCCTCAATCAATCTTCTCGTACAATTTCGAGCTCATCGGACTGTTCTTCCTCTTGCTCAGTTGATAGTGGTTTCTGGCAATCCAGCTTGACGATAGTTAGTACGTGAAAGTTACTCAAATACATTTCAAATTTTTGTGCGGAAATATAAAAAAATTAAGTTCTATTCATATTGTTTTGCTTTTCTGAGGTTACACGTACCACAGACTTTATCCTGAGTATAAAATTATACCTGATCTATTTGAAACGCTGGATTTTCTTCACCGGGAATAACTCTGTCTTTTTCTACGAGGATTCTCTTTTGGTTGTTATAATAGCGTGAAAGGAAGAAGAACGCAACAGTGTTTATACCCATCCCAACTGCATATGCGAATATTTCGTTTGATGCCCTGTATTCAAAGACTCCGGTTGCAGTCGTTATTTTAGTGATGATAGCGAACAACCAGAACCCGATTGCGAAGGTGAGAAACCTAACCGCTTGTAATACAGATTTCATCGATGTTGGAGCTTCAGAGTAAGCAAAATCCATACTCGAAACAGAGAATAGAACTTCTCCTGTCGTTATGATTAAGTACTGCGGGAATAACCAGCCAATGTGTGTGGTCGATGGTTTTGTCATATGAAATACGATACCTTTTCCTTCAGTTACAACTATATCATAAACGCCATCTTGTCTTATATCTGCTATTCCAATTGTTTTGTTGTCTTTATTTAAAGTATAGGTCTGTGGACGAAGTGCTTCAAAGTCACTTGCATCTCCATCAATCGATAGAGTTTCGACTAGATCTCCATACACTAAAGTATATTGATTGAAAATATCATTAATCGATGGTGAAGTGTCAATTATTATTCTTACTTTGGCTTCCGCATCCTTGTCTTTTAAATAATCTTTTGTTGGTTTAAGTACCAGTATTTTGGTGGATAATAAAACTACGGTTGTTTCATGTTCCTCAATCAATTTGATATTTGATTTCTGGGAATGTGATCCACAGTTAACATGTATACTATAAATTACCTCCTCATTACTTAAGTCAATTGGTTCTAATTTAAATTCGTGTCCCGCAGGAATTTCGATATTTTCTGGAAGCCAATCGCTGGAAAGAGAAGCTATACATTCTCTGAGATTGTATACATTTAATTGAGCTTGCCTCGTGCCAAGAACATTCTGCTCGACAGCGATATTAACTACTCCGTAAACAACGAAAGAAATGCAGCATAGGACCATTGCTATTAACATTTTCGACGTCGTGGTTTTCAAAATTCCTCGTCGATTGAGGAAAGGATAAATAAGAAACTGTAATAATGGAATAAGAATAAGAGCAAGTAAGGGGTTAAGGGATGACGTAATCTCTGGAGGAATTCTATACGAACCAATTCGATTGTAAAGACGTTTGGCTTGAAAAATCATACCCGTATAAGTATGGTAGAAGAGAGTCCAAAACAGTGGAAAAGTGACGAAAACGAGTAGTACTCTCAAGGTTTTTTTCAAATCTTCGATTAATTTTCCATCATATTTATCTCCTGCTCTATCTATCCAGTGGATAACCGGTTTACCTTTGTCAGTTATCGATTTTTTAGATGCATAAAATGTACATTTCAGTGAATCTAATAACATTGTGTCAGGTGGAGCCTCGAAGTACCATCTCTTACCTACGACAAAAAAGGTTTCAATTAGTTCATGTTGTGGAGGACATTACAAAATATCGCATTACAAAATGTCCGATATTACAGTATTAGGATTTAAGATAATTACCCAAATAAAATATAACAGTTGATAATATCATGAGGCTAGAAAGTATCAAGAACGGAAGCATATAGCAATCATCCCCGAAGCACTGAACAGATGACCGAAGTTGAGCAGTAAGAATATGACCGAGAAAAGTTCCAGCATTTGACGCCCAATGAAGTACATAAAAATACCTGAAAATGTAAATTTATTGAAAATACTTCCTTAATTTAAAATAATAATATTTGCTGTAAACATGGTGTACAATTATTCAAATAATAGAACATTAAACTATACTGTTGTTGTTGTCTTCTTTGTTCCGGAAGCTTAAATTGGTCAGGTCCGAGTGAAGAGTAGACCGCTTTCATCAGACCCGCAGATATACCAAAAATAAATATTCCTCCTATTCCCACTGCCTGAATACCTTCAACGCTTGCCATTATTGGGGATATCGAAGAAAGGGTAAAAATGAAGGCTCCAATCGTGCAAATACAACACATTATCAACACAGTTCGGAACTGAAACAAACATAAGGAAATATCGCATGTAAGAAATATATTTGAGAAAAATAATGTTATGATCAATGGATGATGCTGACAGGACTGAGACACCTATTTTTACGCAATCAAATTTGCATTTCAAATTATTATTATTATTATTATTATTATTATTATTATCATTAGTATGGGAAATCTACATTAATTTTGTATTGTTTTTTGTGTTTTTTGTGTTTTATGTTTTTTTATTATTTATATTTTTAGAGAGGTCGAGTAGAGTAGGGTTGAGAGGTAGAGCAGAGTAGGGTAGAGAGGGTAGGTAGAGTAGAGCGGTTGATAACAGAAAAATATGCAGATAAATATTGGCCTAAAATAAAAAATGGAACAGACTGACATGATATTTGTAACGAAAATGTCATTCTTTGTGTATATATATTTCAAAATCGAAACTTTTATTTTTAAAATAAAGATTGTAATACAGGGTGGGCCGTAAGTTTCCATACATAGGAAAAATTAAACGTTTGTTTTTATGTTTCAGATACCCTAAGAATATGCGTTTGACGAAAGAGCAACGAATTGAAATCATACTGATGGCTGGGTCGGGAAGCAGTCGCATGGTTGCAATGAACTTTAACAGACAACATGGAACGAACATCACACACGACACTGTGGAAAAACTTATTAACAAGTTTCAGAAAACTGGAAATGTTGCAGATCAACCGCGAAGTGGTCCAAGACGTACAGCCACCGATGAAGACACAACAGCTACGATACTTACAGCGCTTACACGGAGTCCCAGAAAAAGTACACGACGGTTGTCTGCAGAAAGTGGTGTCAGCAGATCGAGTATCAGGCGCATTTTGAAAGCAAACAAATGGCATCCATACAAATTGCATATGGCACAGCATTTGAGTGAAGACGACCCGGATAGACGGATGGAATTCCTAGAATGGGCATTAACCAAAGTGAACGAGGATGCAAACTTTTCAACTAAGATCTTGTTTACTGATGAAGCAAATTTTTACGTCAATGGAGAGGTTAATCGGCAAAACATACGTTATTGGAGTAATGCTAACCCTAACTGGCTGAGTCCGACGAAGATGCAAGGTGCCGGTAAAGTGATGGTGTGGGCCGGGATATGGGGTGACAGAATTATTGGACCAATTTTTGCCAGTGGAAATCTTAATGCCGAAAGGTATCTTAACATGTTGCAAGAAGAGATTTTCCCATCCCTGCTAAACGAGGAAGGTAACTTCCCAGTTTACTTCCAGCAAGATGGAGCTCCACCTCATTATGGTCTTCACGTGCGTCGGTATTTGGATCAGCAGTTTCCGGATGCTTGGATTGGTCGGCGTGGTCCTGTGGAGTGGCCTCCCAGATCCCCAGATCTCACCCCCCTTGATTTCTATCTTTGGGGGCACTTGAAGGCCATGGTGTATCAGGAAAAGATACGAGACATAAATCATCTAAAGGAACGTATCACCAACGCCATTACAAGCATAACGTCAACTGTGCTAATGCGTGTTCATCAACAGTGGGGAACACGTATTGAAATGTGTTTTCAAAACAATGGCAACCATGTAGAGCATATTATATAAATAAAAATGGTTGTCCATAAAAAAATGTTTATTTTTCCTATGTATGGAAACTTACGGCCCACCCTGTATATTTCTGCTGTTTTACAGGGAATATTTCTTAAGTGGGCTATTTACTTTATTTAATTTGTCCCTTAAACTTTAGGCTTTACTGGGCTCTTAGCTTGACTGAAGTTAAAATATGTAATATATAATAGTGATTAAATTAATATTAAATAATATAAATTCATAGATAATGAGTATTAATTAATTTGGAATATACAGGATGAACAAAAAGTCCCTGTGCACCTGTCCACTTCCAACACAGTGCAGGTACAGGTTCACTACACTTCTTGCAGGTGCACAAGGACTTTGAGCTCACCCTGTACAAACGAACTATCATAGTTAAAAATACGACGTATATTAAAACTTAAATCATTATGATAGATATGATACAAATACAGTCAGTCATTATTATAGATATGATGCAAATACAGTCAGTCATTATTATAGATATGATGCAAATACAGTCAGTCATTATTATAGATATGATGCAAATACAGTCAGTTATTATTATACAGGGTGTCCCAGAATTAACTATCTATTTCAATGAAATCGGACAAATTTAATAAAAACTGACATAATTTTGTGTTTATTACTAAATTATGATACAAAAACAAATAGATTTATAAATCATAAGTCAAAACTTTATTGAGAAGTTTCAACATGTGCACCGTCTGTATCTCTGCAAATTTCAAATCTATCCTCAGCGCTGCGAAACACATTTTGAAGCATTTCAGGTGTTATCTCCCGCACTGCCAACTGGATGCGTTCTTTAAGTTCAGCTAAACTATTGATCTTTTGGCGATGAACCTTTGTTTTTATGAAACCCCATGCAAAGAAATCCAGGGGTGTCAAATCCGGAGAACGCGGAGGCCAAGGTCGAGGTCCTCCACGTCCAATCCACCGATTCGGAAGGCGTCTGTTGAGGTATTCTCGAACAATTAGAGCATAATGACATGGTGCTCCATCTTGTTGAAACACAACATTATCAAGAATGCCATCATCAAGAAGCTGTGGTTCGAGAAACTGCTGAAGCATATCAAGGTAGACGGTACCTGTTACAGTTGCTTCCGCAAAGAAGAATGGGCCATAAATTTTGGATTTGGTCATTCCAAGCCGCACGTTAACTTTTGGAGAGTCTCTTTGCCATTCTATGACTTCAGACGGTCTTTCATTGGACCAGATAATGAAAAAATTATGAAAATAAAATTATGAAAAAAATTTAGAAATTTATACATTTTTAACACATATTAAACATGATAAACATAAATAGAAGTGTGTTTTTAAAAAATTTGCCCGATTTCATTGAAATAGATAGTTAATTCTGGGACAGCCTATACTGTAGATATGATACAAATACAGTACAAGTAATAAAGTAATATATATTTAATCCTAAATTTTTATCAGTATTCCATTATTAAAAGAGATTACAACTTGAGCACCATTTTGTGTTTCCTTTCCTTCGTGGTTTTATTCATCATAAATATTTTTCACGTGTTACTTTCGTGAAATAATTTTCCTATATATATATATATAACTCGAAAATTTTTAAACCTTAAAAAGAGAGAATTCTTGCTATTTAATCTCATAATGAGGAAACAATTTTCAAATAAATTTACGGAATTGTTCGTACGATTAACGTTCGTAAAACGGAAAGAAATTTTAAAATGAGATTCGCGGAATTCTTTGGGTGTGTTCGGAAATTGAATTCGATTTGGATTCGGATGAACTGTGGAGCGGCGAAGCGAGTGCATCAGCTCAAATACTTGATAACACGTTGCTTAAACAAATCTGTTTTCTTACAAAATTTGCTTTTCTTACAAGTGCTAATAATAATAATAATAATAATAATTATAATAATTATAATAATTATAATAATAATAATGAAATTCGGAGTGTATCTTGTGTTAAAATGTTTTGCCCACGTAAAAATTAAAGAATAAAATGAGTTATTTACCTTCCCCAAATAGGTATCAGAAAGAAACGCTCCTGCAGTAGGTGCAAGAAAAATTAATCCTTCAATAGCAGCCTTCAGCGATGAGGAGGTCGAAGCGGAAAACTGAAGTACTCTTTGCATATAAAATACAACACCCCCAAATAATCCATAGAAGACAACATGTTGAAGTAGGCACCAAACCAAAATGTAGAATGCCCCTACAGGATACTTCAAGGAAGGAGAACCGGCTTCACCATCTTTTGGCGAAGTGGTTGTGGGTTTATTCTTACTTCTCTCCAGTTCCATCATGACAAATGCGTATTTTCTGAAAAATTAAATTATGTTCGGTTATTGCGTACGGGTAATACAGGGTGGTCCTAAATTATCTTTCCTATTTCCTATGTAAATTAAAGGAAATATGAAAAATAATTTAAGAACACCCTGTAATTTAACTAGTCTAGGATAAATAATAAAAAATCCAAAATTTGGAAAGTAGAAACTTTAAAAGTAACACTCGAGGAAAAAAGTTCTCAGAAAAATTAAACTTTTAAAATTACTAGGCCCTTATGAATATAGCTGGAAAGTATATGGAAGAGTGCTCATAGGGTAAAAGAGATTAGTGGAGCACTCTTAAATGTTTCACAAATGAAAGCGGAATTTGATTCGTGAATTCAGTGTTTTTCTCTCAATTAAAATTAATTGAAGTTCATAAAAGAATCTTTGGAAAAAATCCTGAGATACAAAACTGATAACATTATTATTGACACAGACACTTTCATTGGCCCGAAAATACAAAGCATAGGAAGCCTACCTGAGCTAACTAATGGTGAGTTTCATGTTAACCTATAATCGGTTTTTTTTTTGGGGGGGAGCGAATAAGGTGCGTTTTTTGGTTTTCCATGTGACAATACTCATTGCGGTTTTATAGGTTTTCAGTTTTGAAATGAATCAATTGACGATAAGCCAAAATATTGGAACATGAGGCGCTATCTCTTAGATGAAATGTCTATTAAATTCAGTGTCCAGTTCTTGTATGTTAATCTACAGTACAACGCTATAGTAGCATATAATTAGGTCGAATGTTAAGTGGATTATAATATAATAACAGATTTTCGGTCTTGCCTTGGGGAAGAGCTCGAACCTCCGTCCCTAAAGCTGTTATTATTTCGAGGCCATGAATTTAAAATGTGTAACGAAATCTCATTAAAGAAAAATCACCTGGCCAACTAGAGGTACCTCTGAAACAGTGCTCCCTTATCTTAATAATTCCTATGCGGAACAAGGTAATATAAATAATCAATTTTAGAGAAATAATCCCTCAGCATGGTGACCTTTGGCATTTATCGAAGAAATGATGCAACGATGAAATGATGATGATTTATTATACGAGTATATAAAAAATAAATTTTAAAAAAATCCTTAAAACCTCGTGTGTGTGTGTATATATAAGCGTGGCGTAGATTAGATTAAGCAGTTAAGCGTTTTTCTACTGTCCTTAAGTATATAATTAGAAACTGTAATTTTTTATTGCACTTCTTCCTACTTTACTACAACTTCTTTCACAAGTACTTTCTGTCAGCAGTGTCTAGCGGAAGAAGAAGAAGAAGAAGAAGAAGAAAAAGAAGAAGAAGAGCTTTCTCCATTCTATGTTTTACTTCTACTTCCGCTACTGTTACAGTTCTTCTGTGAAAAATTTACATGTTTATAAGACTAAAAGACTGAAACCTTTCAGTATTGTTCGGTCATACAAGCTAACACAAACCCTAAGATCCACTCTCTGTTAGCCCAAGAATGAAAATAAGCCAAATTTATATATATATATATATATATATATATATATATATATATATATATATATATATATATATGTTAACCCCTCCGTCTATGGCCCTGAGTCGGTTCGGATCGACGGGGGTTCTAGTTAGGAGGCTGCAACGGATATTTCTTCTATAACATTCTAATTCTTTTCTCTCGCTTTATGAGGTCGACAATTGTTAATTCTTCTCTTTCTATAATACTCTGATACTTTCTCTTGGTACTAAAATTATAGACTTTTCTTTTATAACTTATCGACTTTACTGACTAAGTTCCTGAAGAGAACAAGGCTCGAAGGAAAATATAAAAAACTTCTTTTACTGTAGTTTACTTCTAAAAATGTACAGGTAGTGCTCTGAATTTACAGGGGTAGAGGTTCGACCTCTTTCGACCATGGCTCAGGCCGGAATCTAAAAAAATTAAGGAGGCAAGGGGCCTCTGCCCCCTCCTCGCAGCGAGGCTGCTAACAAGGGAGTCTCGTAGCAGTGACCAAGGCAGAGAGCCGTAATGAAGTGCAATTCATTTTACAAATACATGTATAATATAAACCTAAATGTTGGGGAAGACAGTTGAAGGTTAAGTTTCCCCCCTTTTAAACACATGATCAGATGTTTGAAAGATTCCAAAAAAAATTTAAAAAATAAAAATAAAAACTAATCGTATTTTTTTTTGCCAAATCTTCATTTCTGAAGGCGATATCATTTCATAGTAGTACATAAGTACAATTTAAGTACACGACTGAGTATGTATTAATTTTGGTTCATTACAATTACGATTACAATTACCAATTAATTCATATTCACTTATTATTGTTTAATTACACTTCTATTAAAGTACATTCTTACATTATATATTAAATCATTACATTTAATTACAGTTTCATTGAAGTACATTACGTCGTTTACCATTCTTACAGTGTTTTTATATATTTATATATGGTTATAATATATGGTTATAATATATGGTTATAATATATGGTTATTATATATGGTTATTATATATGGTTATTAGTACAACACAAGTACATGGGCACATACAAGATAATTTATATACAACATAATATGTTATGTTATAATATGTTATAAATTTGGATCAGAGCGAGAGGAGATTTTTATCTTAGAAGCGTTCACTTCTGTCGTAGTTCGCGGAATTTGATCACTTACCTCAGCATTTTTCGAGTTTATTGCGAGAGGTGATATAATTAAAAATAAAAATTAAAAAAATAATACGAGAACGTATTTGTGCGTTTTCGAACGAATGCATAAAGTTTTGCGTTTCATAGACTGACACGAGTAAAACTGAATATTTAATAAAATTTATATATAGGATAATGATCAAGATAAGATATGGACGTATGGGGGCAGGGATATGGTCGAATAATAGTTATATTTATACTACATAACATATAAATAATGACTTCTATAGAGTGTACAGTTTTTAGTATGATGTTAAAGAATTTTCATACATTGAATACTAGAGATATGATGAAGGGAAATTAATGACGGGAAAATGTGACGTCATAGTTATTGAATTCGTACGTATAGTACAAATCATTATTAGGAAGATTTACAAGAACGAATTATAGACAAAGAGTGGGTATTAATGACTAAGAAGTACAACTACGGGTTCCAATCCTGTTATATGCAATGTGTATGCATAATCTAGGGACGAGGGTGAGATGCAAGACAACCATAATTAATTATAATAAATTCTATAACAAATGAAAAATTGAAAAATGGATAGGACTAAACCATAGAAATGGTAGATCGTAGGGTTGTGACACAAACGAAAATAGGAAGCTACAAGTAAAATTATTATCCAAACTCGCGTTAAGCGATTTGGTTCTTATGTAAAAATGAATATTGATTATTCATTGTTCATTTTTACATTGCTCTCCCCTTTAAAATGATATGTATACAATAATACAATACAAATGAGAAAATAACATCCTAACCAATTCAAGTTAGATGACGAATTTTTCTTTACATTACAAGTTTTATACAGAACAAGTGTTATTATGCTTAGAGAGTTATTATAATGTTATTATAAAATATAAAAAATTCAAAGATTAATACTTTAATTTAGACAAACAATTAAGTTAGACAAAGAATGATATTATTAAAATTTTTTTTTTTTTTTTTTTACAAAATTTTATTTTTCTGTGGTAAAAATTAATACATAATGAATAGTAGATAAAAGGAAAAAATGTAAATCGTACAATGTATAAACTAATTTTTATTGACTGTTGTAGGTACAAATCGAATTACGTAGTGGATGATGTATAGACCTGTGGTCAAATGTGTATTTGTGTGTATTAGGTACAAAGTGTGTATCTTATAATTTCGAGGGACAGATTAGCCGAGAGGATTGTTAAATTAACTGAATAAATGCATGAGCAAGATATATTAGAAAGCAAAAATGATAAAGATTAAATAGCATAGTCAGCACTTACGCGCAATGAAATAGTTTATTGTGATATCCAATCATTTTAGCATGAGGTTTGTATATATATAGTATATATAGTGTGCATACATGCGTGTGTATGAGTAGGGATTTGGAAGGTTTTTGAATTAACGAGGTTTAAAAATAATCTATAATAATTTAAGATGGGTTTAGGGTTATAAAATCTTTTAAATTTAAGTCAATTATCGTTAAAATCTAATTACAGGTAGTATTAATGATGGTGTATGCATATGAGTTTCATGTGAAAGTGACTTGAAGTACGGAAAGAAAATGAATTCGAATATGTATCAAAAGTAATAGAATTCAATTAGAATTATCGATTTTACGTAATTAAATCAGTTACACGTATATTAAGGTAATAAAAAAGACGTACTTAGAGGAACTTACAATTAATGAAAGTAAATCTCACGGTTTTAAAAATTGAATTTTGACACACAATTAATTAAATTCGACTACGACAATTACTCATTATTAATCGAATTTAAAAAAATAAAAAAATAAAAATTGAAAATAAAAATCAATTATAAACTATAATGAACTAAACATATATTGTAATATTCTTAAAAATAAAAAACAAAACTTAGCATAAATTGAGGTTTTGTTCCATAGTACCAAAGAGGAATTAACCATGGTTGAACCATTGCTCTGGTTGACACTGGGTTCAACTGGGGTTCGGGTGTTAAAATAAAATAAAGATAAAAACAAAGTTTGGAGTACTACATTCGGGGGAATTGAGTGACTAAGCGGGGGGTATAAGTCTGAAATTGACAATACGTTTTTCGTGAGCACTTTGCTCTTTAAAAAAAAAGATCGCTTGTCACACTCTGCTTAGAACAAAAATCAAAGAAGTTCAAACAAACGGAGGGACGGCATGTTCCTCATATACATTACAATAATTACATTGGGCAACAAAAAAATTTTTTTTCGTGTCCCAAGAATGAAAATACCTTATTTTTATAGTATTTTCTGTGCTGAATCCAAATAAGTTTGTAAAATTTCTCTATCAGGTCTGGTTTTTGTGTGACATGCAATTTAATTTTTAAAAACCCATATAGTTACATACTTATTAAAATATGATCGAAAAGACATACTGTAGTTTAAAAAGTAGCTTGTTTTGATTTTCTGCTGTGCTTTGCCTCAGGCATGTCTCTCTTAAGAGTCCAGCAATAGTCAGCCAGCATACTGGGGCTCCATTTGCCTTGGTAACGGTTTTCCATGGCAGAAATATCCTGATGAAAACGCTCACCATGTTCGTCGCTTACCGCACCCAGGTTTTCCGGAAAAAAGTCCAAGTGAGAGTCCAAGAAATGAACCTTTAATGACATATTGCACCCCATTGCTTGGTAAGACTTAAGAAGATCTCCTACTATTTCAGGATAGTTTTCGGCCTTGTGATTTCCCAAAAAATTTGTGCAGACACTTTTGAAACTCTGCCACGCAGCTTTCTCAACTTCATTCAACTCTCCTTCAAATCTCTCATCTCTTAACAATTCTCTGATCTGAGGGCCTACAAAAATGCCTTCTTTAATCTTGGCATCACTGATCCGGGGAAACTTATTTCTCAAGTATGTGAATCCTGTTTGCGCTTTATCCATCGCTTTAACAAAGTTTTTCATAAGTCCAAGCTTGATATGCAAAGGAGGAAGGTACACTTTCTCAGGGTCAACAAGTGAACTATTCACATTTTTCTTGCCTGGAACAAGTGAGGTGCGTTTTGGCCAATCCTTCTTAACGTAGTGGTTTTGCTTGTCCCTACTGTCCCACTCACATAAAAAACAACAGTACTTGGTGTAACCTAGCTGCAACCCTAGCAAAAGTGCAATGACCTTCAGATCTC
The DNA here is from genome assembly GCA_023014485.1 of Bathynomus jamesi. Lineage (NCBI taxonomy): Eukaryota > Metazoa > Arthropoda > Malacostraca > Isopoda > Cirolanidae > Bathynomus > Bathynomus jamesi. The sequence continues at coordinate 713,876 of JAJOZX010000918.1, read as the reverse complement.
CACAGATATTCCACTTATATTTCTGATACTGAAACTTTTCTAAAAGCAACTTCATGTTGTCGTATGACTCTTTCATGTTTGCAGCATGTGCAATAGGTACAGAAGGAAATTTATTTCCGTTGTGAAGAAAGACTGCTTTCAAGCTGACTTTTAAGGAGTCAATGAACAATCGCCACTCATCCACGTTATGTTCATGACCAAGAGCCCCCATGACTGAATTAACATCTTTACAAAACACAAGTCCATCTTCATGGGAGAACCATTCTTTGAATTCATCATGGCGGCTGCGGAAAAAACAAACTTTAGTGTCACGTTGCAGTAGATTCCAACCCTTTAATCTTGAACCTAAAAGTTCAGCCTGCTTCTTAGATAATTTCAAATCACGAACTAGGTCATTTAGATCTCCTTGTGACAGTAAATGTGGTTCATTGGAGGAACAGGTGGCCTGGAATGTTGGATCAGAAATGTCTTCATCTTTTCCTCGTGATATGCTACAGCTACGTTTGATTCCTCATCACTTAAACTTACATGTTCAGGAGGATTTGGTACTGGAAGTTGAGCACTGTGGGGAACTGGTCTCATTGCAGAAGGTAGATTAGGGTATTTCATGTTATTTTATTTATTTGTTGGGTTCAAAATCCCAGCTGAGCCGTGAACGGCCAAATTCTAAAGGGCCAGTTCTACCTACAGCCCAAGTTAGGCTAAATTAAAACTTACGGATTTGAGATCCTATTAGGTCCTACCTCAGGGTTGCTGACTCGATGCGGCCTACCTTAGACCTTAGTTACATGAATTTAATGTAAACAAAAAGGGTACTATTTATGGTCTTCTTTCTCAACCTTGCAACAACAACGCAACCTGGACTATTGCACGGTGCAACAATCTTGTATCTAAACAACCAAACTGAATTGCAAGAGAGCTCTCTACAAGACCACACCCTGTACGTACGACATCCCACAAACGAGTAGAAAAGACGCGCAGCGCCCCAAAATGATGCCACCAGCGTCCCAAACACTGATGCCACAAGAACCCAAAAATGCTAGCTCTAAATTAAGTGAATTTTTCACTAACCTTACAATTATGAGATGGATATATATACACCTTAACTTAATATATACAAGCAATGCTGCATCAATCAGCTTAGTCATCATATCGCCTTGGGACAACAATGGTTCTTCCTCTTCTAGATTTTCTAACACTCCCCACCGAAGAGGCATTGTTGTCGTTACCTTCTGCAAGGTTAGCCAAGCCTTCTCCATGAGGCTGTAACTCAAATGTTTCATCTTGACTATCTGTGTTTTTGCCGATTTCTAAAATTGTCTTTGCCAACAAACAACTCTTCAATTATGCCAAGCTTCCAGCATTGCCTTGGTCTTTCATCCCCAATCATTACCACTTCTCCCACCTTGATACAATTTGCATTGGGGCCCTTTACCTTGCCTGATGGGTAATAATTGAGTTCTGGCAAGTATTCCATCTGCCACCTCTTCCATAACTGATCTTGTAGCTCTTCAAGGTACCTGACCGTCTGGTTAACTCTCCTTGAGTGCTCTGGATAGGCTGCAAGTCTTCTGGCACACTGGGGTTGATGTTAATCGTTTACCACAAAGAAAATGACTTGGTGTCAATGGCTCTGCATCCTGCATACTGTTGTAAACAAAAGTGATAGGCCTACTGTTCACCATTGCTTCTACTTCACATAAAACAGTAGAGAATTCTTCTTTGCTCAAATGAGCATTAGCTAAAAGTTTCTTTAATGGACACTTTACACTTCTCACTAGCCTTTCCCAAAATCCATCCCACCATGGTGCTCTCTCAACAATAAACTCCCACGGTACCCCTTTGGTGTGAAAGTAGGATTGGAATCCTTCCTCTTTTAGCAAGGACCAAACTTCTTGGAGTTCCTTTGCAGCCTTTTTGAAGGTTTTTGCATTATCCGATATGATTTTATTTGGGAAACCCCTTCTGTTCACAAACCTTTTAAAGGCCAAAAGAAATACATCACTACTTAAATTGCTTACCAACTCCAAATGGATTGCTCTGGTGGTAGCACATGTGAAAAGACATATATAACCTTTGTTAGACTCCCTTGCTCATACACATAGACTGGACCTGCAAAGTCTACTCCCACTACATCGAATGGGGCAGTATAGACACACCGTTCTCTTGGAAGTGGAGCCACCTTTTCATAATAAGGCTTTGCACTCCAACGCTTGCAAACCACACATTTATGCACAACCTTTTTTACTACTTGCCTAATTTTGGGAATCCAAAACTGTTGTCTGATCTCTATTATCACTTCTCTAACTCCAGCATGTAACAGCTTATGATGAGTATCCAGGATCAAAAGGTCCACAAGGTGCCCCCCAGAAGGTAGCAAAATTGGATGTCTTTTCTCCTCTGGAAGCCCAGAAAACTGTAGTCTACCTCCTACTCTCAATAAATCCTGATCCAAAAACACATCCAAACCCTTGAGAGCAGAATGTGTGGTAGAACCTGTAATGATGGCTGGTGAGCAATTCCCGCTCTTCACCAAATTTTTTCCTTCTGCACATATACCACCCAGTATTTCCTGGCTTGCTGAATCTCATTACTGTTCAGAATTCCTTCCCTTCTTGTTTCTCCCTTAATATTGTTGGTAAATCTATATACCATGCTGTCCTCTAACAATCTTTTCAGACTGCTAATGTCCTCAAGCCTCAATATGGGGTCCCTGCTGTAACTTGACAACTGTTCACAGCGCATTTTCTCACCTCACTCACCCATGCTTCTTCAGCCTGGCATTCTCCTACAATAGGCTGATTAGAAGGCCAGTTTTCACTTCCAAGTTTTAGCCACTCTGGCCCATTCCACCACAAACTTGACTGTGAAGATCTTTCACTGAAATTCCTCGTGTTGGTAAATCAGCGGGGTTTTGGATGCCTGGACAATGCTTCCATTGCTTGGGATCTGTGTGCGCTTGAATTTCCTCCACCCTATTGGCAACAAATGGTTTCCATTTCCTTGCCTGACTTCTTAACCAGTGCCAAACTATAGTGGAGTCTGTCCAATAATAGCTTGGAATTTCATAGAGGGCCAAAGACTTTCGCACTGTAATTGCAAGCCGACTAGCAATAACGGCACCCATCAATTCCAACCTTGGAACAGAAAGCCTTTTCAAAGGTGCTACTCTACTCTTTGCAGCAACCAACCTGCAACTTACTTCCTCTTGCAATGCGCCTCTTATATAAATACAAGTTGCATAGGCTTCCTCACTTGCATCACAAAAGATGTGCAGCTCCAAATTGTCTGAACTATTGTTCAACTCTCCAAAGTACCATCTTGGGATTTCAATGTCTCCAAGATGTGCCAATTCTTTGAACCAATATTTCCACCTTACCACCATATGATCAGGTAACTCTTGGTCCCAACCAAGTCCAATTTCCCAGAGGCTCTGAAACCAAATTTTTGACTTTATCACAAATGGAGCCAGGAATCCAAGAGGATCAAAGACCTTTGAAGCCAAACTAAGAGCTGTACGTTTTGTCCACCTTGTCTCATTCTCAGCCAGCTCTACTAAAGATTTCCCATTGAAGGTAAACAAATCATCATCTTGCTGCCAAACAATGCCTAGCACCTTTGCGTCTATTGCCCACACAACTCCTTAATACCAGAATCCTCAATACTTTCTGCTGCATCAGGTACTACACAGGAATGACTCATAAACTCTTGTAATTGCGAATGATTGGTCTGCCATTTTCTAAGCTCCATGCCAGCCTCCCTCATTATAGCTCTAGCCTCCATGAATATCTGTTTAGCTATTTCTGTATTATCCACGGAACACAGCAAATCATCAAAATAAAAATTTTTCCTTATGTGTTCAATAGTGTTAGGATAGACTTCAGAATATTTCTTAAAATGGTACTGCATAGTAGCTGCCAACAGAATGGACTAGAGCTGAGGCCAAACAACACTGACTTCATTCTATATGCTTGAACCTTAGGTTCATTTTCCAACAAGTCTTTCGTATCCACCCACATATACCTTACTGCATCTCTGTCCTCTGGTTTTAACTTTATCCGCAAAAAGGCTTGCTTCACATCTGCAGTCAATGCTAACTCTACCAAACCTGAATCTCAGTAACAAGGAAAATAAATCTGCATTTAAATTTGGCCCAGCATCCAAACAGTCATTCAAGGACACACCACCTTTGTCCTTGGCTGAGCCATCAAAAACTACCCTCAGTTTGGTGGTAGTTTTGTCTCGCCGTACCACTGCATGGTGTGGCAGATAATGTGCCTCCTGGCTCACCAGCTCACCTTGCACCCTTTCAGCATAGCCCTCCCTTACATAACTTAGGATGGCTCATCGTATTCAATTAACAACTCATTTTTTCTTAGCCTGTACAATGAAGTCTCCAACCTCCGATTAGCTAGCTGAAGGTTTGAACCGGGTTGCAAGAATCCTTCCATGGTAGGCCAACTTCATAGCAACCATCTCTAAACCCAATCCCTTTTTCAAATTGCTCTAAACATCATTGTTCACTGTACTTGCCTGGTTGTCCTTTATGCCAATAGATTCAAGTTCCACAAACGCTTTCAAATGCCCTTCCAGACCATGGCTATTCTCCTCAATCTTAACAAAAAGAGCCTTAACTTCCATTTCATTGCAATAACTACCATGTAGCATCCAGCCTAGCTTACTTTCAATAGCTACCGGGCCTTGAGATGTACGGACAATATTACCAGTGATGAAGTCCCAATAATAGTCAGCTCCAATCAAAAGACTAATATCTTCTGTTCCTTCAAACTTTATTGCCCAAATTAATTCCTTTAACTTGCAATTCTTGGACACATGCCATATCTAAACAAGTAGTGACTGGAGCACAAAGTTCTTCAATCTCTACAGCTTGGACCTTGATAGTGGGACTTTGCGGTAACAACCCTTTAACCAGAACTTCTACCTTCTTAAATTTGGTTCGGTTTTGAACGGAACCCCCAAACCCAGAAATTCTTAAATTTCCCTCTTAAGTTCTTTAAACTTCAATTTCTGGAATTCTGGTCTTAATAAAACTACACTGGCTACCACTATCAAACAACACTCTTACAGTAGCTTCTCCCTCATTCCCAATTAATAAGGCTGCAGTTGTTTGCAATAATCCCCCTTTACTTTTACTCCCTTGCATAGCAGTGGCATGTGCCACTGATGTCTCTACTTCTGGGGTAGGCCTACTAGGAGTGTTTTCACACAATAATGGCTGATGCCTACCATGACATTTTTTGCACAAAATTTAAACTTACAAAACCTTGCTCTATGACCTTTCAAAAAACATTTAAAACATGCTGTGGACTTAGTTACCCTGTCCTTTCTCTCCTCAAAGGGTAAGCCTCAGCCACCTCACATTTATATGACTTGTGTTGCCTTCGCAAAATATGCATTCCTTGATTCCCTTTAATTTATTCTCAGAGGAGGCTTGTAGAGCTGACACTGTACCTGGGCTATTCCTTTTTGTGGAAACTTTGGTGCTGTGCCTGCCTTTGTCCCCTTGTTTACCATCCCACTGCGCAAACTCAACTCCCTCTCGTCTTGCTAATTCTGTGCCTAAAAGACTTAACATCTGCTGAAGGGGGATGTACACATGTTCTGCAGAGTGTCCCCTACTTAATTCAAGCAAAATTGAGCTAGGCAATTTAGACTCCAGTGTAGGAACCAACATTATACCATACTTTTCCATTCCTACACCCAAGTTGTCCAGGGACCTAGTTCTAATTTCAAATTCATCATATAACTGCCGTAACTCCTTGACACTATTAGGATATTAACAGGAGGTATAGCTAAAAGTACACGGAGGTGGCTTTTAATAAGATCTCTGGCTTACCAAACCGTTTCTTTAATATATCCCAAGCCACATTATAATTAGCCTCTGTTAATGTTAATCCTGCTATAGTCTTTGCTGCCTCCCCTTCCAAGAGGGACTGCAAATAATTAAACTTCTCCACGGCACTTAACACTTGACTAGAATGAACTGCTGATTGAAAACTGTCTGCCCATCCTTGCCATTCCTGAATACTCCCAGAAAATGGTTTGAGTACAAGCCTCGGTAATTGAACTACAGATCTGTTAACCTTAACTTCACAAACATCATTTGTTGAGTGTTTGTGTTTCATTATTAGACCTGGTCTCTAACTGTACTGAGCTACTAAACTCTTTTGCTCGGAGGCCTACGTTAATTATATCATCAATAATCTCTTCAAAGTAAATTATGTTATTTTCTATTTCATCCTCTTCTATAGAGCCTCAATTTTAACATTTACCTCACTTAGAGCAACCTTTTTAGTTTCTAATATGGAAAGCTGCGCAGTCACTAAGCGTAAATCCTCTTGCTCTATGGCAGAATCTATAGTGGCAATGACCTTTGTAATTAGACCTTTGTAGGCGCTTCTCCTTTTTATAAATTTGTTCAATTCAGATGCACTCATCTTCAATGCAAACAACAATTGGGCTCAATGCCAAATGAGCTGGATTGGCAGAAATACTTAACCAAACTGATCAAACGCAAATTTTACTTTCAAATAAACTGAATTGCTGGGTGGGGTACTAACCAAACACCAGTATGGAATACCAAATTTTCCACTCCAGGACCTTAATTCAATAATAACCCAAAATTAACCAAACCGGTAAAATGTAGGCCAAAACAACGACAGACGACTGGCCAAGTTTCGCAATTGGGCAACCAAATTTTCTACCTGGGACCTTAATTCAATAATAACCCAAAACTAACCAAACCGGTAAAATGTAGGCCAAAACAACGACAGACGACTGACCAAGTTTCGCAATTGGGCGACCAAACTTTCTACCCTGGGACCTTAATTGAATAATAACCCAAAATTAACCAAACGGTAAATGTAGGCCAAAACAACGACAGACGACTGGCCAAGTTTCGCAATTGGGCGACCAAACTTTCTACCCTGGGACCTTAACTCAATAATACTCAACCCGTCTAGGCCTAACTTGGGCTACAATTTGCACAATCAGACTTTGCCGAAAAATAGTCACTGACTCAGTTTTGGGGTAGAATCCGGTTCTGAAGGACCATGTTATTTTACTTATTTGTTGGGTTCAAAATCCCAGCTGAGCCGTGAACGGCCAAATTCTAAAGGGCCAGTTCTACCTACAGCCCAAGTTAGGCTAAATTAAAACTTACGGATTTGAGATCCTATTAGGTCCTACCTCAGGGTTGCTGACTCGATGCGGGCCTACCTTAGACCTTAGTTACATGAATTTAATGTAAACAAAAAGGGTACTATTTATGGTCTTCTTTCTCAACCTTGCAACAACAACGCAACCTGGACTATTGCACGGTGCAACAATCTTGTATCTAAACAACCAAACTGAATTGCAAGAGAGCTCTCTACAAGACCACACCCTGTACGTACGACATCCCACAAACGAGTAGAAAAGACGCGCAGCTCCCCAAAATGATGCCAACAGCGTCCCAAACACTGATGCCACAAGAGCCCAAAAATGCTAGCTCTAAATTAAGTGAATTTTTCACTAACCTTACAATTATGAGATGGATATATATACACCTTAACTTAATATATACAAGCAATGCTGCATCAATCAGCTTAGTCATCATATCGCCTTGGGACAACAATGTTCTTCCTCTTCTAGATTTTCTAACATTTCATAAGGCTCTTTGTTTTTGAAGTGATCCCCTTTGTATTTACCAGGCAGAAATAGCAGTCTGTTGTGTGATCTTTGGGTTCCCTCCAAATCATTGGAATAGCAAATGGCATGTGACGTGAACCGTTTAGCCATCCTGTAAGTAGTCTTACACATGTCACACAACAAATGTGAGGGGCCCAACTCTTGTCCTGATCGCCTACTTACATCCGAAATAAAGTTCATAGCATTTTTTTACTAATGGTGTAAAGTTACGTTTCTGGGATTTTAAAGTTAGATCACCACATACATAACAAAAGGAATTACGATGATTCAGACAGTTCCGCGGCATTACAAAACATCTATATGAATACAACACTGGTGTAAAATTAACAAGAAGCAACAGACACTAGCTGTTAACACTGTGACATTTACAAGCAGACTGACTTGGAGCTGCTCTACACACAGAAACTAGGCTCATGTCTGAACAGGTACAAACATTTCAACCTGCACAGTCTGCTGCTCCGACCAAATTTATCCTGCCAGCATTATCAGAACTTTCTCCCCAAAGGAATAAATTGTACTAATTTTACAGAAAATTAATACAACATATATAATATTAATATATTTATTATAGTTATATTAATTAATATAATATATTATAATATTGTTATATACTTAATTATATACTGTATAATATGTTATTATTTTTTTATCCGGTGATCATGCTAAATGAGGAAAAAATGAACATAGCGTCACAAGTAAACTAAGCCTGATAGAAAAAATCTGATTTCATATTTAGATTCAGCATGAAAAAGTACACTTAGAACACCCATCAAAACCCTTGTGACAAAATTGTTGTTGACCAGTGTTATCAAAATCTTTACAACCTTTGTAAAAACGGTTTTGGTTACAAATAATAAAATACATAACTATATATTTATATACGCAACAATGCATGAAGAGAAAAGACAAATCGGTGAATTTCCCTCTTACAAAAACAAAAGGTTAACTAAAGACGCAAACCGGTCAATTCAGGTTGAATTTAATTGTCTTTTACAACAAAAAAAGGTTGAATTAAATTCTTAAATTATATTTTCTTAAATTAAATTCTCTTGAATTACAAAGAAAAAGTTGAATTCAATTGACTGCATTGAAATGATTGGGGACTTGAAACTAACAGAGACTGACTTAAAACAAAACTCTGACTTCAAATAAAACTCTGACTTCTTCAAAAAAAACTGAAACTGTCTAACTTGAAATTAACTGAAAATGGAAAATGACTGCACTTGATCTCTATCAAGTGGAGACTATTAACCTCTGTTTTGGTTGTCCCTCTTGGCGCAACCTTCTGACTTGACCTCTTATCAAGTATTTCTATAAATCTCTGGGACGGTTGTCCCTCTTGGCGCAACCTTCTGACTTGACCTCTTATGAAGTATTTCTATAAATCTCTGGGGCGGTTGTCCCTCTTGGTTCAACCGACTTACTTGAAATGCAATCAAGTATCTCTATAAAAGATAAACTCTCTATAACGCTCTCTCTTAATTTGCAAGTCAATTCAATTCAATAATTTGAAAAAAAATTGTAAACAAAAATACTCGAATGTACGCGAAGGTACGGTACTATTATGTTTAGTACATAAAATAAAATTATTCTATACTGACTATAATAGTGAAATTAACTCTCTGAAATTAACTCTCTGAAATTAACTCTGTTACATTTAACTTCTCTTACTTTTAACTTCTCTTACTTTTAACTTCTCTTACTTTTAACTTCTCTTACATTTAACTTCTCTTACATTTTTAACTTCTCTTACATTTAACTTCTGTGACTTTTAACTTCTGTGACTTTTAACTTCTGTGAAAATTACTGTTTCACTAAAAAAATGTATCACTGGTGTCTGAAATGTTCACTGTGTTTTGTGTTAATTCTGGCTCAATACTAAATATTAACTGTTAATAATACTGACTTTTCAAATGTTTACAAATTACTTAAAAACCAACTTGTACTTAACAAATTTCTACGGGGAAATCCTTGAGACGTGTCCTGAAGACGTCTTGCTGGCTACTTCTTCTTGGATGAAAACTAGGCGTGGAGAACTTGGAGTCGTGACACACCGGTTCAAGGGTGGATGTTACGAACTAGAAGTCGTGACCGCGGTCAACTGGTTTTATCCTGATGCAGGGTAATTTCTATCTTGGCCAAAGAGTGGCCACTTGTTAAAATCCTCTTCTTAAAATCTTCTTCTAATCCTGGTAGTAGGGTCGCCAATTTGTTAGACCCAATATCTTCTATGGTGCTTGGGTTGTCTCGTATCGACGAGGCGTTCTTGTTTAGGTGGCAGCAACGGATATTTCTTCTATAACATTCTAATTCTTTTCTCTCGCTTTATGAGGTCGACAATTGTTAATTCTTCTCTTTCTATAATACTCTGATACTTTCTCTTGGTACTAAAATTATAGACTTTTCTTTTATAACTTATCGACTTTACTGACTAAGTTCCTGAAGAGAACAAGGCTCGAAGGAAAATATAAAAAACTTCTTTTACTGTAGTTTACTTCTAAAAATGTACAGGTAGTGCTCTGAATTTACAGGGGTAGAGGTTCGACCTCTTTCGACCATGGCTCAGGCCGGAATCTAAAAAAATTAAGGAGGCAAGGGGCCTCTGCCCCCTCCTCGCAGCGAGGCTGCTAACAAGGGAGTCTCGTAGCAGTGACCAAGGCAGAGAGCCGTAATGAAGTGCAATTCATTTTACAAATACATGTATAATATAAACCTAAATGTTGGGGGAAGACAGTTGAAGGTTAAGTTTCCCCCCTTTTAAACACATGATCAGATGTTTGAAAGATTCCAAAAAAAATTTAAAAAATAAAAATAAAAACTAATCGTATTTTTTTTTGCCAAATCTTCATTTCTGAAGGCGATATCATTTCATAGTAGTACATAAGTACAATTTAAGTACACGACTGAGTATGTATTAATTTTGGTTCATTACAATTACGATTACAATTACCAATTAATTCATATTCACTTATTGTTTAATTACACTTCTATTAAAGTACATTCTTACATTATATATTAAATCATTACATTTAATTACAGTTTCATTGAAGTACATTACGTCGTTTACCATTCTTACAGTGTTTTTATATATTTATATATGGTTATAATATATGGTTATAATATATGGTTATTATATATGGTTATTATATATGGTTATTAGTACAACACAAGTACATGGGCACATACAAGATAATTTATATACAACATAATATGTTATGTTATAATATGTTATAAATTTGGATCAGAGCGAGAGGAGATTTTTATCTTAGAAGCGTTCACTTCTGTCGTAGTTCGCGGAATTTGATCACTTACCTCAGCATTTTTCGAGTTTATTGCGAGAGGTGATATAATTAAAAATAAAATTAAAAAAATAATACGAGAACGTATTTGTGCGTTTTCGAACGAATGCATAAAGTTTTGCGTTTCATAGACTGACACGAGTAAAACTGAATATTTAATAAAATTTATATATAGGATAATGATCAAGATAAGATATGGACGTATGGGGGCAGGGATATGGTCGAATAATAGTTATATTTATACTACATAACATATAAATAATGACTTCTATAGAGTGTACAGTTTTTAGTATGATGTTAAAGAATTTTCATACATTGAATACTAGAGATATGATGAAGGGAAATTAATGACGGGAAAATGTGACGTCATAGTTATTGAATTCGTACGTATAGTACAAATCATTATTAGGAAGATTTACAAGAACGAATTATAGACAAAGAGTGGGTATTAATGACTAAGAAGTACAACTACGGGTTCCAATCCTGTTATATGCAATGTGTATGCATAATCTAGGGACGAGGGTGAGATGCAAGACAACCATAATTAATTATAATAAATTCTATAACAAATGAAAAATTGAAAAATGGATAGGACTAAACCATAGAAATGGTAGATCGTAGGGTTGTGACACAAACGAAAATAGGAAGCTACAAGTAAAATTATTATCCAAACTCGCGTTAAGCGATTTTGGTTCTTATGTAAAAATGAATATTGATTATTCATTGTTCATTTTTACATTGCTCTCCCCTTTAAAATGATATGTATACAATAATACAATACAAATGAGAAAATAACATCCTAACCAATTCAAGTTAGATGACGAATTTTTCTTTACATTACAAGTTTTATACAGAACAAGTGTTATTATGCTTAGAGAGTTATTATAATGTTATTATAAAATATAAAAAATTCAAAGATTAATACTTTAATTTAGACAAACAATTAAGTTAGACAAAGAATGATATTATTAAAATTTTTTTTTTTTTTTTTTTTACAAAATTTTATTTTTCTGTGGTAAAAATTAATACATAATGAATAGTAGATAAAAGGAAAAAATGTAAATCGTACAATGTATAAACTAATTTTTATTGACTGTTGTAGGTACAAATCGAATTACGTAGTGGATGATGTATAGACCTGTGGTCAAATGTGTATTTGTGTGTATTAGGTACAAAGTGTGTATCTTATAATTTCGAGGGACAGATTAGCCGAGAGGATTGTTAAATTAACTGAATAAATGCATGAGCAAGATATATTAGAAAGCAAAAATGATAAAGATTAAATAGCATAGTCAGCACTTACGCGCAATGAAATAGTTTATTGTGATATCCAATCATTTTAGCATGAGGTTTGTATATATATAGTATATATAGTGTGCATACATGCGTGTGTATGAGTAGGGATTTGGAAGGTTTTTGAATTAACGAGGTTTAAAAATAATCTATAATAATTTAAGATGGGTTTAGGGTTATAAAATCTTTTAAATTTAAGTCAATTATCGTTAAAATCTAATTACAGGTAGTATTAATGATGGTGTATGCATATGAGTTTCATGTGAAAGTGACTTGAAGTACGGAAAGAAAATGAATTCGAATATGTATCAAAAGTAATAGAATTCAATTAGAATTATCGATTTTACGTAATTAAATCAGTTACACGTATATTAAGGTAATAAAAAAGACGTACTTAGAGGAACTTACAATTAATGAAAGTAAATCTCACGGTTTTAAAAATTGAATTTTGACACACAATTAATTAAATTCGACTACGACAATTACTCATTATTAATCGAATTTAAAAAAAATAAAAAAATAAAAATTGAAAATAAAAATCAATTATAAACTATAATGAACTAAACATATATTGTAATATTCTTAAAAATAAAAAACAAAACTTAGCATAAATTGAGGTTTTGTTCCATAGTACCAAAGAGGAATTAACCATGGTTGAACCATTGCTCTGGTTGACACTGGGTTCAACTGGGGTTCGGGTGTTAAAATAAAATAAAGATAAAAAACAAAGTTTGGAGTACTACATTCGGGGGAATTGAGTGACTAAGCGGGGGGTATAAGTCTGAAATTGACAATACGTTTTTCGTGAGCACTTTGCTCTTTAAAAAAAAAGATCGCTTGTCACACTCTGCTTAGAACAAAAATCAAAGAAGTTCAAACAAACGGAGGGACGGCATGTTCCTCATATACATTACAATAATTACATTGGGCAACAAAAAAATTTTTTTTTCGTGTCCCAAGAATGAAAATACCTTATTTTTATAGTATTTTCTGTGCTGAATCCAAATAAGTTTGTAAAATTTCTCTATCAGGTCTGGTTTTTGTGTGACATGCAATTTAATTTTTAAAAACCCATATAGTTACATACTTATTAAAATATGATCGAAAAGACATACTGTAGTTTAAAAAGTAGCTTGTTTTGATTTTCTGCTGTGCTTTGCCTCAGGCATGTCTCTCTTAAGAGTCCAGCAATAGTCAGCCAGCATACTGGGGCTCCATTTGCCTTGGTAACGGTTTTCCATGGCAGAAATATCCTGATGAAAACGCTCACCATGTTCGTCGCTTACCGCACCCAGGTTTTCCGGAAAAAAGTCCAAGTGAGAGTCCAAGAAATGAACCTTTAATGACATATTGCACCCCATTGCTTGGTAAGACTTAAGAAGATCTCCTACTATTTCAGGATAGTTTTCGGCCTTGTGATTTCCCAAAAAATTTGTGCAGACACTTTTGAAACTCTGCCACGCAGCTTTCTCAACTTCATTCAACTCTCCTTCAAATCTCTCATCTCTTAACAATTCTCTGATCTGAGGGCCTACAAAAATGCCTTCTTTAATCTTGGCATCACTGATCCGGGGAAACTTATTTCTCAAGTATGTGAATCCTGTTTGCGCTTTATCCATCGCTTTAACAAAGTTTTTCATAAGTCCAAGCTTGATATGCAAAGGAGGAAGGTACACTTTCTCAGGGTCAACAAGTGAACTATTCACATTTTTCTTGCCTGGAACAAGTGAGGTGCGTTTTGGCCAATCCTTCTTAACGTAGTGGTTTTGCTTGTCCCTACTGTCCCACTCACATAAAAAACAACAGTACTTGGTGTAACCTAGCTGCAACCCTAGCAAAAGTGCAATGACCTTCAGATCTCCACAGATATTCCACTTATATTTCTGATACTGAAACTTTTCTAAAAGCAACTTCATGTTGTCGTATGACTCTTTCATGTTTGCAGCATGTGCAATAGGTACAGAAGGAAATTTATTTCCGTTGTGAAGAAGGACTGCTTTCAAGCTGACTTTTAAGGAGTCAATGAACAATCGCCACTCATCCACGTTATGTTCATGACCAAGAGCCCCCATGACTGAATTAACATCTTTACAAAACACAAGTCCATCTTCATGGGAGAACCATTCTTTGAATTCATCATGGCGGCTGCGGAAAAAACAAACTTTAGTGTCACGTTGCAGTAGATTCCAACCCTTTAATCTTGAACCTAAAAGTTCAGCCTGCTTCTTAGATAATTTCAAATCACGAACTAGGTCATTTAGATCTCCTTGTGACAGTAAATGTGGTTCATTGGAGGAACAGGTGGCCTGGAATGTTGGATCAGAAATGTCTTCATCTTTTTCCTCGTGATATGCTACAGCTACGTTTGATTCCTCATCACTTAAACTTACATGTTCAGGAGGATTTGGTACTGGAAGTTGAGCACTGTGGGGAACTGGTCTCATTGCAGAAGGTAGATTAGGGTATTTCATGTTATTTTATTTATTTGTTGGGTTCAAAATCCCAGCTGAGCCGTGAACGGCCAAATTCTAAAGGGCCAGTTCTACCTACAGCCCAAGTTAGGCTAAATTAAAACTTACGGATTTGAGATCCTATTAGGTCCTACCTCAGGGTTGCTGACTCGATGCGGGCCTACCTTAGACCTTAGTTACATGAATTTAATGTAAACAAAAAGGGTACTATTTATGGTCTTCTTTCTCAACCTTGCAACAACAACGCAACCTGGACTATTGCACGGTGCAACAATCTTGTATCTAAACAACCAAACTGAATTGCAAGAGAGCTCTCTACAAGACCACACCCTGTACGTACGACATCCCACAAACGAGTAGAAAAGACGCGCAGCGCCCCAAAATGATGCCACCAGCGTCCCAAACACTGATGCCACAAGAACCCAAAAATGCTAGCTCTAAATTAAGTGAATTTTTCACTAACCTTACAATTATGAGATGGATATATATACACCTTAACTTAATATATACAAGCAATGCTGCATCAATCAGCTTAGTCATCATATCGCCTTGGGACAACAATGGTTCTTCCTCTTCTAGATTTTCTAACACTCCCCACCGAAGAGGCATTGTTGTCGTTACCTTCTGCAAGGTTAGCCAAGCCTTCTCCATGAGGCTGTAACTCAAATGTTTCATCTTGACTATCTGTGTTTTTGCCGATTTCTAAAATTGTCTTTGCCAACAAACAACTCTTCAATTATGCC
Organism: Bathynomus jamesi; assembly: GCA_023014485.1. Taxonomy (NCBI): domain Eukaryota; kingdom Metazoa; phylum Arthropoda; class Malacostraca; order Isopoda; family Cirolanidae; genus Bathynomus; species Bathynomus jamesi. The sequence goes on along the minus strand of JAJOZX010000918.1, from coordinate 698,360 downwards.
AAGCTTCCAGCATTGCCTTGGTCTTTCATCCCCAATCATTACCACTTCTCCCACCTTGATACAATTTGCATTGGGGCCCTTTACCTTGCCTGATGGGTAATAATTGAGTTCTGGCAAGTATTCCATCTGCCACCTCTTCCATAACTGATCTTGTAGCTCTTCAAGGTACCTGAACCGTCTGGTTAACTCTCCTTGAGTGCTCTGGATAGGCTGCAAGTCTTCTGGCACACTGGGGTTTGATGTTAATCGTTTACCACAAAGAAAATGACTTGGTGTCAATGGCTCTGCATCCTGCATACTGTTGTAAACAAAAGTGATAGGCCTACTGTTCACCATTGCTTCTACTTCACATAAAACAGTAGAGAATTCTTCTTTGCTCAAATGAGCATTAGCTAAAAGTTTCTTTAATGGACACTTTACACTTCTCACTAGCCTTTCCCAAAATCCATCCCACCATGGTGCTCTCTCAACAATAAACTCCCACGGTACCCCTTTGGTGTGAAAAGTAGGATTGGAATCCTTCCTCTTTTAGCAAGGACCAAACTTCTTGGAGTTCCTTTGCAGCCTTTTTGAAGGTTTTTGCATTATCCGATATGATTTTATTTGGGAAACCCCTTCTGTTCACAAACCTTTTAAAGGCCAAAAGAAATACATCACTACTTAAATTGCTTACCAACTCCAAATGGATTGCTCTGGTGGTAGCACATGTGAAAAGACATATATAACCTTTGTTAGACTCCCCTTGCTCATACACATAGACTGGACCTGCAAAGTCTACTCCCACTACATCGAATGGGGCAGTATAGACACACCGTTCTCTTGGAAGTGGAGCCACCTTTTCATAATAAGGCTTTGCACTCCAACGCTTGCAAACCACACATTTATGCACAACCTTTTTTACTACTTGCCTAATTTTGGGAATCCAAAACTGTTGTCTGATCTCTATTATCACTTCTCTAACTCCAGCATGTAACAGCTTATGATGAGTATCCAGGATCAAAAGGTCCACAAGGTGCCCCCCAGAAGGTAGCAAAATTGGATGTCTTTTCTCCTCTGGAAGCCCAGAAAACTGTAGTCTACCTCCTACTCTCAATAAATCCTGATCCAAAAACACATCCAAACCCTTGAGAGCAGAATGTGTTGGTAGAACCTGTAATGGATGGCTGGTGAGCAATTCCCGCTCTTCACCAAATTTTTCCTTCTGCACATATACCACCCAGTATTTCCTGGCTTGCTGAATCTCATTACTGTTCAGAATTCCTTCCCTTCTTGTTTCTCCCTTAATATTGTTGGTAAATCTATATACCCATGCTGTCACTCTTAACAATCTTTTCAGACTGCTAATGTCCTCAAGCCTCAATATGGGGTCCTGCTGTATAACTTGACAACTGTTCACAGCGCATTTTCTCACCTCACTCACCCATGCTTCTTCAGCCTGGCATTCTCCTACAATAGGCTGATTAGAAGGCCAGTTTTCACTTCCAAGTTTTAGCCACTCTGGCCCATTCCACCACAAACTTGACTGTGCAAGATCTTTCACTGAAATTCCTCGTGTTGGTAAATCAGCGGGGTTTTGGGTGCCTGGACAATGCTTCCATTGCTTGGGATCTGTGTGCGCTTGAATTTCCTCCACCCTATTGGCAACAAATGGTTTCCATTTCCTTGCCTGACTTCTTAACCAGTGCCAAACTATAGTGGAGTCTGTCCAATAATAGCTTGGAATTTCATAGAGGGCCAAAGACTTTCGCACTGTAATTGCAAGCCGACTAGCAATAACGGCACCCATCAATTCCAACCTTGGAACAGAAAGCCTTTTCAAAGGTGCTACTCTACTCTTTGCAGCAACCAACCTGCAACTTACTTCCTCTTGCAATGCGCCTCTTATATAAATACAAGTTGCATAGGCTTCCTCACTTGCATCACAAAAGATGTGCAGCTCCAAATTGTCTGAACTATTGTTCAACTCTCCAAAGTACCATCTTGGGATTTCAATGTCTCCAAGATGTGCCAATTCTTTGAACCAATATTTCCACCTTACCACCATATGATCAGGTAACTCTTGGTCCCAACCAAGTCCAATTTCCCAGAGGCTCTGAAACCAAATTTTTGACTTTATCACAAATGGAGCCAGGAATCCAAGAGGATCAAAGACCTTTGAAGCCAAACTAAGAGCTGTACGTTTTGTCCACCTTGTCTCATTCTCAGCCAGCTCTACTAAAGATTTCCCATTGAAGGTAAACAAATCATCATCTTGCTGCCAAACAATGCCTAGCACCTTTGCGTCTATTGCCCACAACTCCTTAATACCAGAATCCTCAATACTTTCTGCTGCATCAGGTACTACACAGGAATGACTCATAAACTCTTGTAATTGCGAATGATTGGTCTGCCATTTTCTAAGCTCCATGCCAGCCTCCCTCATTATAGCTCTAGCCTCCATGAATATCTGTTTAGCTATTTCTGTATTATCCACGGAACACAGCAAATCATCAAAATAAAAATTTTTCCTTATGTGTTCAATAGTGTTAGGATAGACTTCAGAATATTTCTTAAAATGGTACTGCATAGTAGCTGCCAACAGAAATGGACTAGAGCTGAGGCCAAACAACACTGACTTCATTCTATATGCTTGAACCTTAGGTTCATTTTCCAACAAGTCTTTCGTATCCACCCACATATACCTTACTGCATCTCTGTCCTCTGGTTTTAACTTTATCCGCAAAAAGGCTTGCTTCACATCTGCAGTCAATGCTAACTCTACCAAACCTGAATCTCAGTAACAAGGAAAATAAATCTGCATTTAAATTTGGCCCAGCATCCAAACAGTCATTCAAGGACACACCACCTTTGTCCTTGGCTGAGCCATCAAAAACTACCCTCAGTTTGGTGGTAGTTTTGTCTCGCCGTACCACTGCATGGTGTGGCAGATAATGTGCCTCCTGGCTCACCAGCTCACCTTGCACCCTTTCAGCATAGCCCTCCCTTACATAACTTAGGATGGCCTCATCGTATTCAATTAACAACTCATTTTTTCTTAGCCTGTACAATGAAGTCTCCAACCTCCGATTAGCTAGCTGAAGGTTTGAACCGGGTTTGCAAGAATCCTTCCATGGTAGGCCAACTTCATAGCAACCATCTCTAAACCCAATCCCTTTTTCAAATTGCTCTAAAACATCATTGTTCACTGTACTTGCCTGGTTGTCCTTTATGCCAATAGATTCAAGTTCCCAAAACGCTTTCAAATGCCCTTCCAGACCATGGCTATTCTCCTCAATCTTAACAAAAAGAGCCTTAACTTCCATTTCATTGCAATAACTACCATGTAGCATCCAGCCTAGCTTACTTTCAATAGCTACCGGGCCTTGAGATGTACGGACAATATTACCAGTGATGAAGTCCCAATAATAGTCAGCTCCAATCAAAAGACTAATATCTTCTGTTCCTTCAAACTTATTATTGCCCAAATTAATTCCTTTAACTTGCAATTCTTGGACACATGCCATATCTAAACAAGTAGTGACTGGAGCACAAAGTTCTTCAATCTCTACAGCTTGGACCTTGATAGTGGGACTTTGCGGTAACAACCCTTTAACCAGAACTTCTACCTTCTTAAATTTGGTTCGGTTTTGAACGGAACCCCCAAACCCAGAAATTCTTAAATTTTCCCTCTTAAGTTCTTTAAACTTCAATTTTCTGGAAATTCTGGTCTTAATAAAACTACACTGGCTACCACTATCAAACAACACTCTTACAGTAGCTTCTCCCTCATTCCCAATTAATAAGGCTGCAGTTGTTTGCAATAATCCCCCTTTACTTTTACTCCCTTGCATAGCAGTGGCATGTGCCACTGATGTCTCTACTTCTGGGGTAGGCCTACTAGGAGTGTTTTCACACAATAATGGCTGATGCCTACCATGACATTTTTTGCACAAAATTTTAAACTTACAAAACCTTGCTCTATGACCTTTCAAAAAACATTTAAAACATGCTGTGGACTTAGTTACCCTGTCCTTTCTCTCCTCAAAGGGTAAGGCCTCAGCCACCTCACATTTATATGACTTGTGGTTGCCTTCGCAAAATATGCATTCCTTGATTCCCTTTAATTTATTCTCAGAGGAGGCTTGTAGAGCTGACACTGTACCTGGGCTATTCCTTTTTGTGGAAACTTTGGTGCTGTGCCTGCCTTTGTCCCCTTGTTTACCATCCCACTGCGCAAACTCAACTCCCTCTCGTCTTGCTAATTCTGTGCCTAAAAGACTTAACATCTGCTGAAGGGGGATGTACACATGTTCTGCAGAGTGTCCCCTACTTAATTCAAGCAAAATTGAGCTAGGCAATTTAGACTCCAGTGTAGGAACCAACATTATACCATACTTTTCCATTCCTACACCCAAGTTGTCCAGGGACCTAGTTCTAATTTCAAATTCATCATATAACTGCCGTAACTCCTTGACACTATTAGGATTATTAACAGGAGGTATAGCTAAAAGTACACGGAGGTGGCTTTTAATTAAGATCTCTGGCTTACCAAACCGTTTCTTTAATATATCCCAAGCCACATTATAATTAGCCTCTGTTAATGTTAATCCTGCTATAGTCTTTGCTGCCTCCCCTTCCAAGAGGGACTGCAAATAATTAAACTTCTCCACGGCACTTAACACTTGACTAGAATGAACTGCTGATTGAAAACTGTCTGCCCATCCTTGCCATTCCTGAATACTCCCAGAAAATGGTTTGAGTACAAGCCTCGGTAATTGAACTACAGATCTGTTAACCTTAACTTCACAAACATCATTTGTTGAGTGTTGTGTTTCATTATTAGACCTGGTCTCTAACTGTACTGAGCTACTAAACTCTTTTGCTCGGAGGCCTACGTTAATTATATCATCAATAATCTCTTCAAAGTAAATTATGTTATTTTCTATTTCATCCTCTTCTATAAGAGCCTCAATTTTAACATTTACCTCACTTAGAGCAACCTTTTTAGTTTCTAATATGGAAAGCTGCGCAGTCACTAAGCGTAAATCCTCTTGCTCTATGGCAGAATCTATAGTGGCAATGACCTTTGTAATTAGACCTTTGTAGGCGCTTCTCCTTTTTATAAATTTGTTCAATTCAGATGCACTCATCTTCAATGCAAACAACAATTGGGCTCAATGCCAAATGAGCTGGATTGGCAGAAATACTTAACCAAACTGATCAAACGCAAATTTTACTTTCAAATAAACTGAATTGCTGGGTGGGGTACTAACCAAACACCAGTATGGAATACCAAATTTTCCACTCCAGGACCTTAATTCAATAATAACCCAAAATTAACCAAACCGGTAAAATGTAGGCCAAAACAACGACAGACGACTGGCCAAGTTTCGCAATTGGGCAACCAAATTTTCTACCCTGGGACCTTAATTCAATAATAACCCAAAACTAACCAAACCGGTAAAATGTAGGCCAAAACAACGACAGACGACTGACCAAGTTTCGCAATTGGGCGACCAAACTTTCTACCCTGGGACCTTAATTGAATAATAACCCAAAATTAACCAAACCGGTAAATGTAGGCCAAAACAACGACAGACGACTGGCCAAGTTTCGCAATTGGGCGACCAAACTTTCTACCCTGGGACCTTAACTCAATAATACTCAACCCGTCTAGGCCTAACTTGGGCTACAATTTGCACAATCAGAACTTTGCCGAAAAATAGTCACTGACTCAGTTTTGGGGTAGAATCCGGTTCTGAAGGACCATGTTATTTTACTTATTTGTTGGGTTCAAAATCCCAGCTGAGCCGTGAACGGCCAAATTCTAAAGGGCCAGTTCTACCTACAGCCCAAGTTAGGCTAAATTAAAACTTACGGATTTGAGATCCTATTAGGTCCTACCTCAGGGTTGCTGACTCGATGCGGGCCTACCTTAGACCTTAGTTACATGAATTTAATGTAAACAAAAAGGGTACTATTTATGGTCTTCTTTCTCAACCTTGCAACAACAACGCAACCTGGACTATTGCACGGTGCAACAATCTTGTATCTAAACAACCAAACTGAATTGCAAGAGAGCTCTCTACAAGACCACACCCTGTACGTACGACATCCCACAAACGAGTAGAAAAGACGCGCAGCTCCCCAAAATGATGCCAACAGCGTCCCAAACACTGATGCCACAAGAGCCCAAAAATGCTAGCTCTAAATTAAGTGAATTTTTCACTAACCTTACAATTATGAGATGGATATATATATACACCTTAACTTAATATATACAAGCAATGCTGCATCAATCAGCTTAGTCATCATATCGCCTTGGGACAACAATGTTCTTCCTCTTCTAGATTTTCTAACATTTCATAAGGCTCTTTGTTTTTGAAGTGATCCCCTTTGTATTTACCAGGCAGAAATAGCAGTCTGTTGTGTGATCTTTGGGTTCCCTCCAAATCATTGGAATAGCAAATGGCATGTGACGTGAACCGTTTAGCCATCCTGTAAGTAGTCTTACACATGTCACACAACAAATGTGAGGGGCCCAACTCTTGTCCTGATCGCCTACTTTACATCCGAAATAAAGTTCATAGCATTTTTTTACTAATGGTGTAAAGTTACGTTTCTGGGATTTTAAAGTTAGATCACCACATACATAACAAAAGGAATTACGATGATTCAGACAGTTCCGCGGCATTACAAAACATCTATATGAATACAACACTGGTGTAAAATTAACAAGAAGCAACAGACACTAGCTGTTAACACTGTGACATTTACAAGCAGACTGACTTGGAGCTGCTCTACACACAGAAACTAGGCTCATGTCTGAACAGGTACAAACATGTTTCAACCTGCACAGTCTGCTGCTCCGACCAAATTTATCCTGCCAGCATTATCAGAACTTTCTCCCCAAAGGAATAAATTGTACTAATTTTACAGAAAAATTAATACAACATATATATTAATATTAATATATTTTATTATAGTTATATTAATTAATATAATATATTATAATATTGTTATATACTTAATTATATACTGTATAATATGTTATTATTTTTTTATCCGGTGATCATGCTAAATGAGGAAAAAATGAACATAGCGTCACAAGTAAACTAAGCCTGATAGAAAAAATCTGATTTCATATTTAGATTCAGCATGAAAAAGTACACTTAGAACACCCATCAAAACCCTTGTGACAAAATTGTTGTTGACCAGTGTTATCAAAATCTTTACAACCTTTGTAAAAACGGTTTTGGTTACAAATAATAAAATACATAACTATATATTTATATACGCAACAATGCATGAAGAGAAAAGACAAATCGGTGAATTTCCCTCTTACAAAAACAAAAGGTTAACTAAAGACGCAAACCGGTCAATTCAGGTTGAATTTAATTGTCTTTTACAACAAAAAAAAGGTTGAATTAAATTCTTAAATTATATTTTCTTAAATTAAATTCTCTTGAATTACAAAGAAAAAGTTGAATTCAATTGACTGCATTGAAATGATTGGGGACTTGAAACTAACAGAGACTGACTTAAAACAAAACTCTGACTTCAAATAAAACTCTGACTTCTTCAAAAAAACTGAAACTGTCTAACTTGAAATTAACTGAAAATGGAAATGACTGCACTTGATCTCTATCAAGTGGAGACTATTAACCTCTGTTTTGGTTGTCCCTCTTGGCGCAACCTTCTGACTTGACCTCTTATCAAGTATTTCTATAAATCTCTGGGACGGTTGTCCTCTTGGCGCAACCTTCTGACTTGACCTCTTATGAAGTATTTCTATAAATCTCTGGGGCGGTTGTCCCTCTTGGTTCAACCGACTTACTTGAAATGCAATCAAGTATCTCTATAAAAGATAAACTCTCTATAACGCTCTCTCTTAATTTGCAAGTCAATTCAATTCAATAATTTGAAAAAAAATTGTAAACAAAAATACTCGAATGTACGCGAAGGTACGGTACTATTATGTTTAGTACATAAAATAAAATTATTCTATACTGACTATAATAGTGAAATTAACTCTCTGAAATTAACTCTCTGAAATTAACTCTGTTACATTTAACTTCTCTTACTTTTAACTTCTCTTACTTTTAACTTCTCTTACTTTTAACTTCTCTTACATTTAACTTCTCTTACATTTTTAACTTCTCTTACATTTAACTTCTGTGACTTTTAACTTCTGTGACTTTTAACTTCTGTGAAAATTACTGTTTCACTAAAAAAATGTATCACTGGTGTCTGAAATGTTCACTGTGTTTTGTGTTAATTCTGGCTCAATACTAAATATTAACTGTTAATAATACTGACTTTTCAAATGTTTACAAATTACTTAAAAAACCAACTTGTACTTAACAAAATTTCTACGGGGAAATCCTTGAGACGTGTCCTGAAGACGTCTTGCTGGCTACTTCTTCTTGGATGAAAACTAGGCGTGGAGAACTTGGAGTCGTGACACACCGGTTCAAGGGTGGATGTTACGAACTAGAAGTCGTGACACGCCGGTCAACTGGTTTTATCCTGATGCAGGGTAATTTCTATCTTGGCCAAAGAGTGGCCACTTGTTAAAATCCTCTTCTTAAAATCTTCTTCTAATCCTGGTAGTAGGGTCGCCAATTTGTTAGACCCAATATCTTCTATGGTGCTTGGGTTGTCTCGTATCGACGAGGCGTTCTTGTTTAGGTGGCAGCAACGGATATTTCTTCTATAACATTCTAATTCTTTTCTCTCGCTTTATGGGGTCGACAATTGTTAATTCTTCTCTTTCTATAATACTCTGATACTTTCTCTTGGTACTAAAATTATAGACTTTTCTTTTATAACTTATCGACTTTACTGACTAAGTTCCTGAAGAGAACAAGGCTCGAAGGAAAATATAAAAAACTTCTTTTACTGTAGTTTACTTCTAAAAATGTACAGGTAGTGCTCTGAATTTACAGGGGTAGAGGTTCGACCTCTTTCGACCATGGCTCAGGCCGGAATCTAAAAAAATTAAGGAGGCAAGGGGCCTCTGCCCCCTCCTCGCAGCGAGGCTGCTAACAAGGGAGTCTCGTAGCAGTGACCAAGGCAGAGAGCCGTAATGAAGTGCAATTCATTTTACAAATACATGTATAATATAAACCTAAATGTTGGGGGAAGACAGTTGAAGGTTAAGTTTCCCCCCTTTTAAACACATGATCAGATGTTTGAAAGATTCCAAATAAAAATTAAAAAATAAAAATAAAAACTAATCGTATTTTTTTTTGCCGAATCTTCATTTATGAAGGCGATATCATTTCATAGTAGTACATAAGTACAATTTAAATACACGACTGAGTATGTATTAATTTTGGTTCATTACAATTACGATTACAATTACCAATTAATTCATATTCACTTATTGTTTAATTACACTTCTTTTAAAGTACATTCTTACATTATATATTAAATCATTACATTTAATTACAGTTTCATTAAAGTATATTACGTCGTTTACCATTCTTACAGTGTTTTTATATATTTATATATGGTTATAATATATGGTTATAATATATGGTTATTATATATGGTTATTATATATGGTTATTAGTACAACACAAGTACATGGGCACATACAAGATAATTTATATACAACATAATATGTTATGTTATAATATGTTATAAATTTGGATCAGAGCGAGAGGAGATTTTTATCTTAGAAGCGTTCACTTCTGTCGTAGTTCGCGGAATTTGATCACTTACCTCAGCATTTTTCGAGTTTATTGCGAGAGGTGATATAATTAAAAATAAAAATTAAAAAAATAATACGAGAACGTATTTGTGCGTTTTCGAACGAATGCATAAAGTTTTGCGTTTCATAGACTGACACGAGTAAAACTGAATATTTAATAAAATTTATATATAGGATAATGATCAAGATAAGATATGGACGTATGGGGGCAGGGATATGGTTGAATAATAGTTATATTTATACTACATAACATATAAATAATGACTTCTATAGAGTGTACAGTTTTTAGTATGATGTTAAAGAATTTTCATACATTGAATACTAGAGATATGATGAAGGGAAATTAATGACGGGAAAATGTGACGTCATAGTTATTGAATTCGTACGTATAGTACAAATCATTATTAGGAAGATTTACAAGAACGAATTATAGACAAAGAGTGGGTATTAATGACTAAGAAGTACAACTACGGGTTCCAATCCTGTTATATGCAATGTGTATGCATAATCTAGGGACGAGGGTGAGATGCAAGACAACCATAATTAATTATAATAAATTCTATAACAAATGAAAAATTGAAAAATGGATAGGACTAAACCATAGAAATGGTAGATCGTAGGGTTGTGACACAAACGAAAATAGGAAGCTACAAGTAAAATTATTATCCAAACTCACGTTAAGCGATTTTGGTTCTTATGTAAAAATGAATATTGATTATTCATTGTTCATTTTTACATATATATATATATATATATATATATATATATATATATATATATATGCGCCTCGGTGGTGTAGTGATGCGCGTCGGTGGTGTAGTGGATGCGCTTCGGTGGTGTAGTGGTTAGCGTCGCTGACTACGAATCCATCGGCCCGGGTTCGAGACCCGACGGCAGCCGGCGCGCAGCAAATCCAGCTGTTCATCTTTCCACACAATAAAAGAAAGTGGTTGGTAGATAAATGGGTACCCTAGGTAGCCTAGTGGTTAAGACGCTGGGCTGCTGATGGGGCGTGGTTCGGATGCCACGTTAAACTGTAGGTCTAAGGTGGAGTGAAAAGCTTGACCTTCGTCAGAATGAACAATTCGGGCGGAAGCTAACCAAAGGTTATATATATATATATATGATACACACAGACCGTGCATGGAACAAGGAACTCTTCTAGGAAAATTAAATCCACTGTAGTCCGAATAAGTAATGGTAAATGACAAATACTATAGTTTTTTTTTTTTCATGATGCTAGCCCGACGTGGGCAATGGGTCACTCGCAAAGAGGTCCCAAAAATATAGCTTCCCTCACCAGCTATCTGCAAAGCAGATAGGATCCAGCTTTGGAACAGGATCTAGGGTTTAAAGCAGCCTAGCCCCGCTACATTTAGAACCTCAATATAAGCAAAAGACTCGCTGCCTTCACGTCGGATTGAATACATCAAAGAAAAAGGATTAACTATTATATTTTTAGCTAAAAACCAAAACTTAAACCTCAACTGGCAGAATTGAGTGTCCACTTTTCAAGGCACATAACATGTCCGTTTCAAGATGGGAATGAACTCAGAATGGTTCCCTGAGGTTTTTTATGATACACACAGACCGTCCATGCATCAAATGCCCTGAGGGGGTACCTTCGCATGCCGAACATATATACATTTTAACTGCAAACAACACACAGTATAATTACTGTAAAGAACGATGCTTGTGTAGAAGAGCGTTCCGCACAAAATGAGGAGGGAGAACGAGCAAATGAAAACTGAGGTACCTCCCAGGAGGCATGTGACGCTCGGGGCATTTGATTCTACTCGTATGTAGGAGAATTACGACTTCTGATTGATTGAGGACCTTGGTGTAGTGGATAGCATGTCCGACCGGCAATTGGATGATCCCGGGCTCGATTCCTGGGAGGTACCTCATTTTTCATTTGCTCGTTCTCCCTCCTCATCTTGTGCGGAACGCTCTTCTACACAAGCGTCGTTCTTTACATTAATTATACTGTGTTGTTTGCAGTTAAAATGTACACACACACAAACACACACACACACATATATATATATATATATAAATGTAAAAAGCGAACAATGAACAATAGTTTTATGTTCGAATGTCCATTTTTACGTTAGAAGCCAAAATCGCAGAAGCGAGTTTTGGGTAAAATTTCGATTTGTAATAATGACTTATACACTATGACGTCACAAAATAACTTTATTCCCTTTACGTTCCCACTCTGTGTCTCTAATTCGTTCTTGTAAATCTTCCTAACAATGATTCGTACTATACGTACAAATTCAATAACTATGACGTCATATTTTCCCGTCATTAATTTCCCTTCATTATAGGACTTCATTTGTGGCATTTCTGCATTAGACTTCTAGATTAATCTTCATTATTAGAGCTCTTCTCATTAGCGATCTTCTCATTAGACTTCTTCAGATTAGCACTTCGTCGGGAGGGGGCAGAAACCCCTTGCCTCCTTAACTTAAGTATTTTTAGATTCCGGCCTGAGCCATGGTCGAAAGAGGTCGAACCTCTACCCCTTGTAATTCAGAGTACCAACTGTAATTTTTAAGAAGTAAACCACACTTTAAGAAGTTTTTATCTTTTTCCTTCGAGACGCGCTCGCTTCAGAACTTAGTCAGAAAAGTCGATAATTAAAAGAAAAGAATTAACAGAGTGTCGACCCCCCTAAGGCGACCGAAAAGAATTATAGAAAAGTATAAAGAAGAAACATCCGTTGCAGCCTCCTAACTAGAACCCCCTTCGAATCCGAACCGACTCAGGGCCATAAGGGGGGGGGGGGGGGGGTTAACATATATATATATATATATATTATATATATATATATACACACCGAGGGTGTTATCAAATTGTTTTATAAATTAGTATAAGATTCAGGACGTGAAAGTAATAATAATTTTATTGTTCTCTGATACACTATATCTAGAAAGCATACAATTAGGTGTACCTACAGAGAATAGCATCGTCCTCGACAAAAAAGCAATATATCTCGGAACCGAAGCGAATGCAGATTTATATTCATAGGAACTTTTTTGTTCACTTTCATGTCCTGAATATGTATACTAATTTATGAAACAGAATTTGATTTTGATAACACCGTGTGTGTGTATATATATATATATATATATATATATATAATATAATCATTTAGGACGGCCACAAACTGGCTCTGATGCCTGTATTATTATTAATTATTACCAGTATCAGTGGCGCTCGAACCCCCGACCTCAGTGTCTTTACTTCATTTATTTATTATATATATATAAATGTTGTGTGCGTGTGTGTGTGTGTGTGTGTGTGTATATATATATATATATATATATACTGTGAGCCGGGCGTGCCTGGCTATGTACGGTGGAGAGCGCAAGAAAGTAACTCGCTCCTCCACCAGGCCAGACCTAGAGGCGGGGCCACCAGCTTGACCTCCGTGTGAAGAGAAACCAACACACGAAACAACATAAGGTTCATAAGGTTCATAAGGTTCATAAGGTACACATATATACACCTGCCTGTTTAAATGTGAGCAAAGCATGAGAGATATACTTGGTATTTTCTACGACTGTTCAGTGTTCACTGCAAAATGTTTCCTATTTTACTTCCATTTTTTCTCTGCCTTTGGTAACCTTTAACATCCGCAATATATATATATATGTCCTTGAGGTTATGTTTAGGAAATATTTGACTGCGAAAGACGGTAAGTATTAAGTCACTCTGTTCTTTCCAATTATTTTCAAAGAAATTTTCACTTTGAAAGAGTTCATATTTTTCCTGGTCGTTTAGTGCGTACTTTAACCTTGATCAGGAACCCCCTCCCTGGGGTCAAAACATTGAAAGAGATGATCTTATTCGTTAAAATTCCATAAATATGAAATACAACGTTTCATTCATGTCATTGTTTCATTACAGAATTTTTATAGCATAATTTTTTAAGATTTTAGGCCTGGGATCATAGAGGCCATATAGGCCATGGGGTCTATGGTTCTAACAACGTAAGTAAATTGAAGGTTCCTGACGAGGGTTAATTCTGTCGCGTACAGTCATCTCCAAAATGCGCTAGTTAATTAAAAACGTTTACATTTATCACCGTTCATTCTTAGCAACTAACTAAAAACACCCCACCAGGACTCGAACCGACCACCTCTTCAGTAGAAGGTGAAGGCACTAGCCACTACGATACGACAAGATAAAAGATAATACAACCTGACAGATATTTCATCGTCAGAAGAAAACCATAATGCTTTCGGGCCCGGAGGCGTTTTACATTTCCGATAATGACCAACATTTCGTTGAAATTATATTTCGCAACACTGACGCTGTGGTCCCATAAATGGAATAATAGGTAAATATTGAAAACACGCCGGAGGATTTTCTTTTCTTTTTTTTTGGCATAAAAATAGATTCTTGGTGTATTTTGGGGCGCTTTGTTCAAATGTGACCTTCGTTTCAATCGCAAATGATTCTAGGTTAGGTTAGGTTAGGTTTCCTCATATAATTTTCAGTGTTCTTTTCTAATATCAATGCATTTTTTGTTGGAAATGCTCTCACTGAAAATTATATGAGAAAACCTAACCTAACCTAGATTCATTCGCGATTGAAACGAAAGTCATATTTGAACGAAGCACCAAAAATTACATAAAACAATTAATTTATGCCAAAAAACAAAAGCCATTCGCCGGCGTGCGTTCAATATTAACCCGTTAACTGCGCGAACGCCCAGTTACGAGTCGAGCCAAAAACACGGGCTATGCAAAGAGATATCTCAGTTTAAAGTTTAAACCCGTGTGTATACGGGACTGCGCAGAAATGGTCAGAAGCCAGAGCCCGTGATATTACGGGTTGCGCAGCAAACGGGCTAACCGAATAATATGCATGAAAGCGCATGATTTTGGTATTAACTTTCGCCTCGTCATACCGTAGGGCGTAGTGGCTGCGTCCTCACCTTCTACTCAAAAGGTGATGGGTTCGAATCCTGATGGGGCACTCTTACATTATGCAAAATCGTGCGCATTCGTACGTGATATTCCTTATACAGTATATACACAGTGGCCTCTCAAATTACTTGGACCACCTACATATCTACATATCTACGTGGAATGAGCTTTAGGAAAGGTTTTCAAAGGATTAAGATAACCCGTTTATGAGAATTTACCTTTTTTAAATATGCCTAAACACAGGTAGTCTCAGAGGAATGATTGTTATCAAGAATTGCACCTTCTGTGGGATTTATGAAAAAAATAGAAAAAGCTGGGGGTGGTCCAAGTAATTTTAACAGCCACTGTGCGTGTGTGTGTGTGTGTGTGTGTTTGTGTGTGTGTGTGTGTGGTGTGTATATATATATATAATATATTGCAAATCACAAGGAAAAAGAAAAAATTATTCCAAATCTTTTGGTTTATTCAGCAGTACACCTCGTCAGCAGGGAATGAAGGGAGAAAGAGAGACGAGGTGTACTGCTGAATACACGAAAGGCTTTGGAATAATTTTTTCTTTTTCCTTGTGGGTTTGCATCATTCATTCATTTCACGTGTTTAATTGTGAAATTCATCCCATATATATATCTAAATTCTGTACCGATTCATCGATTTGTAGTACCTAGTATTCCATGCATTAAAACCAAGCTCACCCTCTCGTCTATTGTTAATTTCGCAGCCATCCCATACCTAAAAGAAAAAATATATATATTATAATCAACCCTGAAAATTCCTATGATGCAAGACTTTTGCGCCACCCTGTATATAAATATTTATTTATTTATTTGCTTGTTTATTTATTTATTAATCCCAGCTGCATAGCTTACATAAACTCATACAGTAAACGTTGTCTGTATACGTATTTTCAGTATTATTTGTGAAACAAAAGCAAGCTTATCGAATTGGCAGACAGCACATAATAACTGTAAATTATGTCAGGGTTTCTTTTAATGTGCAGCTCTACACACTCTGTGCAGGTCCGAAAAAAAGTGCAGTTCCAATAAAAATAGTGTGCAGTTCTAAAATATAGGTGTTTATAGTAATTATATATAATTAATTAATTATATTATACATATGTTATAATGTTTGTTATAATGTTTCAGACCAACAAAGACCCTAGGATCCACTCATGGCTGGTCTACCTAACTGCGTTCGTAATTGTGTATTGTGCATGTCCTCCGTGTTGGCGGAGGGGACCTACAATTTTACGTGGGTTCCGAACCGCAAGAACATAAGAACAATTTAAAACTAATTAATTATCAATTAAAAACTAAAGCTAGAATCTCTCGATCTAGAGGATCAAGTCATAACAGACTACTATCCACAAATATGTTACACTCTATATCTATTTATAACCGACATACAAATATATCAGATCCAAAGAATCCAGTCAATTTCATTACGGTATCCATCACTACCAGTACCTTGCCAACCAAAAATAAGTCACGGTCCATATCAATTGCGGACCAAGTCACAATTTACAACCACAATTTAGGAGGAAAAGTGTAGGTGTGGCTGTAAGACTGTACACTGTAGGGTGGATCGATTTTACATTTTTTTCGATTTCCATATTCTAATAGAGACAAAAACTTGCGCATGCATGAGAAAGCCTCTGCAAAATCTTAGCTTAATAGGTAATCATCTTCTGCCCCGGCAGAGCGATGAAAATCATATTTTAGTAGTCAAAAACGTATTTTTAAACCCTAGCCTAGAGTCATAAAATTTTGCGTGTGTTATTTCATGCCTAAGCAACGATATAAATGCTATGGGAAATATATAAATGCATTATTTAAGATAAAGAGCCGATCTGAAAATATGTATATTATACATATTTTCAGATCGGCTCTTTGTCTTAAATAATGCATTTATATATTTCCCATAGCATTTATATCGTTGCTTCGGCATGAAATAACACGCACGCAAAATTTTATGACTCTAGGCTAGGGTTTAAAATACGTTTTTGACTACTAAAATATGATTTTCATCGCTCTGCCGGGGGCAGAAGATGATTACCTATTAAGCTAAGATTTTGCAGAGGCTATTTTCTCATGCATGCGCAAGTTTTTGTCTCTATTAGAATATGGAAATCGAAAAAAATGTAAAATCGATCTACCCTACAGTGTACAGTTGGTTTTCCTATATTACATATATTACATATTAGTAATTATATAATTATATATTATAATAATATATATATATATATATATTATATATATATATATATATATATATATATATATTATATAATATATATATATATACAGTATATATATATTATATAATTCTAGTTCTAAAACTGCAATTCTAAATTTTTCTTAAAAGAAGCCCTGAATTATGTAAAAAAATATTCTGGAAAAATTTATTTCACCCCCTCTTTAATACTCTCTTTAATACTCTCTTTAATACTAAAAATTACTTGTACTCATCTATAATTACTCTGTTCTCCACGTAATGCTCTTTCTACACTAGATAAAATTAATGTTAACGGCTTTTTCAACTGTACTAACATACTCCTCATCAAATCTTCTAAATTTGCTATCCTGAATTAACAAAAGATAATTGTAGTTTAAAGTATTTTAAACCTTAATGATATTATATCCTCGAAATCTATTTAAAAAATAAAATCTTGGTGTATTATTTACTGTCTCTGTTGAACTTTAAAGCAGTGGCGGTTCCCAACCTTTTTTAGCCAACGCCCCCTTATGTCTATCAATATTTGCTGGTGTCCCTCATAAAGATAATAATATAACAAGATAAGTGATAAGTGATTTATTAGTAGAAGGTAACAATTTTACAGTTTGCTAGCGCTCCTCCCACCTAAGATTCTCAAACGTCCACTGGGGGGGGGGGGGGGCACGTTGAAACCACTGAACTAAAGAATTAGTAAATGCCACACTTTTTTGTAACTCATCATCAAAACATGTAATGAAAATAGATAAACATATTTATTTATTATTAAAAATAATAATAATAATAATAATAATAATAATAATAATAATAATATATAATAATAATAATAATTAGTTGATCTTGCGTTTCTCAGTAGCCATTTCGTTTTTCGGACTAAGTACAGGCGTTTACAGTGACTTGGTACAATTTCCACAAATGATGAAAACACGCCAATAACAATATTATAGTTTATACAGTTTATATAAAATTAACAACGTACGTTCAAATTGTATTTACTAACAATTGTTATTGTATTTTACGCGTCTTTTGCATAAATAACGGTAAAATCTAACACGTTTTTGTAATATTGTTCTTATTTTTATGTGGGAATTGTATCAATTCGTTGTAAAATCCTGCCAAGGCCAAAGAAAATATCTGATGAAAAGGTAAGGAAAAGAAAGGTAGGACCTATATAACTATGTTAGTTAACTAAACTGATCAACTAAGTATTAATAAATATATTTTACTCGTTTTCATTACGTGTTTTGGTGATGACTGTATGTCGCTTCTATTTTTATCACTTTAGTAGTAAATGATAATTTGGCAAAATTTAGAAAGCATTTTTTTTTTAACGAAAAACAACATTAAAGTAAAGATACCTCAGTCAATATTCCCAATCTCCTTCGTTTCACTAACTCGAACCTTCTCAGTTGGGTCAAAATTATCAACTGAAGTGATACGTCATTATGACTGTTAGTTTATGCAAACCTGAAATATAGGAAAACCAACCCCACTACAAATTTTTACCTGTTTCATCAGAGACTACGGTGGGGGTGTGTCGGAGTCCTTTAACAGTTTCACCTCCGTATTACGCGAATGTGACTGATATTTTGCTTCAGGGATTTGTAAACCAGTTGGAAGCAACAATTCTTTGTCGTACAGTCTCCATCCAAAGATGTAGTCCCATACATGTTGTTTCATTTCACCCATTTTCAGTTTTGGAGACACCATTTACTGCACGAAATGCCACAGACCCCATGGCATTGAAACTATTAAAAGACGAAATTACAGCTAAATGAGTAATTGTTACGATTACTGTGTTCATTTTATCGCATCTAAATAAATATTAATTATTCTGGTTTATAATATATATATATTAGGGTGTGTCAATTTTGTCAACTTTTTTCAAATCAATTTTGGTAGTGAAAATATAGTCTTTTCATGTCAAAACTTGAAATTAGCTAACCAAAATGAAATAAAATAACCCTTACCTACATCAATTTTACCTTAAAGTTTCAGAAATTGACTCTTTTACTAAATAATAGGACATAAATTGATTAACTATTCATCTGTCACAGAATTATCCCACTGATCGCATTTGGAGTGTTTTCAAGGTCATATAGTTGTTGTACAATGTACAGTGCTTACAAGAAGTCTCGCGCCTCTGTCTCGTCCCAAGCTTGTCTGTTACAGTAGGTATAAAATGGGCGGTCCTTATGGCAGCGGAGGTGTGTTCGGATTAGTGCACATAATTATATATAATTGCTCTAACGGTGTAAGAGATACTTAAATTCATGTGTGTATTATGCCATATGATGTGCGTAATAAATAATCATTTTTAAATAGTTGGAGCGTTCAAGGTCATCTGTAATAATTTATAGACTACCCCTCAAGCCCACTCTCAACCCTTAGATTCCCCTAAGACACAGGCGTCTTCGAGTAACATGAATGCGTAGAGATGTAAGGTGTTAGATTCCATATTATATAATTTATGTGCTAGGTTTAAGAACGCTGGCAATGAAGAATGGAAGGAAGGGACAGTAAAAGCGATAATAGGTTTAATGAAGGAAGTAGAATGAGGATGGAGGTAAGCGTTGCTATGTCGAAGGAAACGAGGTTGGGTGGGGAATTACGAAGGGAGGAGGAAATGCTAAACACAAACTCAAATATTTATTTTAATGCCCTAAACCTAGAAAGACAAAGAGCTAAATACCTTAAACTAACAATGAATTGACAGAAACAGAAGAGTCTGGTCTTAGACGCACTGATAGGTTTAACGTATGTGGCTAGAGGCCGCCACTCAGAATTACCACTACTACCTAAGTCATAATAAGGTTATTTACTATGACAGAGTAGTCATGAGTAGTTATGGAAATAAAATATGATTATACTGTTGATGGCTGACTATATTCAGTTGGGATATAAACTATTGCTGACAATCTTTGGATCCTTGGCTTTCAAGACGAATTTTTTATGCATATGTTCAACAAAATAGGAAATTGGCTGATTATTATTACCATTCGAAGGGTTGGTACCCTTCACAACCGAAATCAATTTCAGAAGGGGTGCATGGTATCCTCATTTCCTTTATCGTCCCAGCACGCTTCACATAAGCCATTTACACAAAGATGGAAAGGCCGTCTGTGCACCACGAGACGACCCAGGCAATGCGGGGAGCAATGGTGACATTGCATGAATATGGTGTGCCAATAAGAGAAATATCAAGACGACTAGACGTTCATTGAAGCACTGTGGAACGGTGGATTCATCGGGATGAAGCAGAAAACTCAATCGCTACTTTGCCGAGGTCTGGTCCTCCGCGTTCAGCATCTTAAGAGGAAGATGCTGCGATTGTTAATCATGCCAGAGAGCATCCGTTTGTTCCAGCGACGCATATTTACAGACACCTGAACCTTCGTTGTAGCGCAAATACAGTGAACAACAGACTTCACGAGGCAGGGTATTTTCCTCGCCGTCCAGCTATAAAACCTGCATTGACGATTGAGCATAAAGAGGCGCGGATGGGATTTGCCTTGCAATACTTGCCGCAGGAGGAAGCATTCTGGAGAAAAGTTGTGTACTGTGACGAAAAAACATTTTCAACAGATAGTCATGGTTCCCTGCATTGTTGGAGGCAGTGCGGAAAACGCTATGAAGAAGGAAATGTTTTCCCGAGCAAACGTAGTGGTCACATCAATCTCGGTGTGTGGGGCTGGATGTCTGGCTATGGTGTCGGAGAATTGACTCAAGTAGATGGACGCTTTACTGGACAGCAATATTGCCAGATACTGGAAGAGGTGCTGCTAACCAGTGTTCGTGCGTATCTGGTTCCAGCACCGGAACCATTTTACTTAATGGAAGATAACAGTCCCATTCATAGGAGTAACGTTGTGAGAGCGTGGTACGAAGATCACCCAGAGATTATTAATCTAATTCTGCCACCACGTTCTCCTGATTTGAATCCGATTGAAAACCTTTGGGCAATAATGATTAACGAATGGGAGCAACGCAATGAAAGAACATTTGAAGCACTTTTAGCTCACACGAGGAATAGTTGGGAGGGCTTACGCCGAACACCAAACATTCCCTACAATCTGGCCTCTTCTATGCCGCAACGATTGCAAGAAATTATTGATGCTGGAGGAAGCTATACGAAATACTGATGTTAAAGCCATGACGTAAATGTGTATCGAATATATATTTATGTTAATATAGAATTTTATTATATTTTTATGTTTGACATCTATAAAAGTATATATTGTGACCATGAAAGAACTTTACTTATCCTTAGTTAGAATCTTTTCTTGCAATGTCTACGCTCGTGGAGATGATAATATATGCATTGTTGAAACAAACTATGAGAAGGTAATAGTTTCAGGAAAAAAATAAAAACTGGCAACATCGAGGTCATCACATGTTTATGGGAATTGTCATATGATATGCTACCAATAAACTCTTATATACTACTATATACAGTATACTATATTACGTAATAATTACGATGAACAAATCAAATGCAAATTTCTCTGATTCACGGCCCACCAGTCTTGCTTTAGACCAGTGGTAGTCAAACCGGGGTACGCGTACCCCTGGGGTACACGAGGGGTTTCCTGAGGGTACGTAAGCTCTGCTGCAAAAACAAGCAAGTTGGTTAATCAATTATAAAATGAATTTATACAATTATAATTATCATCTATCATTTAAATTTTTTTGAAAATATATATTATAATAATTTATTTATAATATTAATATTTAATTATAAATTTAACTCAACAGTGGTACAAATTATTATTAAATTATTTAATATTAATTATTTTATATTTTTATATTTTAATATTTTATTTAAATTATAATAAATTATACCTAAAAAAAAATTATTTCAAAGAGCGTTGCTACAAAATTTAAATTTAGAAAATGTAGTCCCTCAACAGTTTTCATTGCTTCTTTAACAGAATCATCTTTTCATAACGTTCTGCATCCTTGCATGGGGAAATTCCGCTGACAACCCTTTAAAATAAGGTTATTATCCGATGCTGATTTTCGTGATTATTCAAGTGCATTTGTTAAAGAGTTAAAATGATTAAAGACCAAAGATATAATCAAAATGACACCTTTTATTTTTATTTACAAATGTTTGAACAAAATCATTAATTACTTTGTAACTCATCAAGAAATTCAATCATACCATGCAGACTAGAAGTAGATCGAAGCATGTTATTCCTCAATTTAGATTGTCTTCATCCCCAAAATCACCTATTTTCGTTGGACTTAAAATTAGGGAGTGATTTAAGTACTGAAATATTTCTAAAGTTACGTTTAAAAACAAGTTGTAATCTCTTTTAATAATGGAATACTGATAAAAATTTAGGATTAAATATATATTACTGTATTACTTGTACTGTATTTGTATCATATCTCAGTATAATAATAACTGACTGTATTTGCATCATATCTATAATAATGACTGACTGTATTTGTATCATATCTATAATAATGATTAAGTTTTAGTATACGTCGTATTTTTAACTATGATAGTTCGTTTGTACAGGGTGAGCGAAAAGTCCTTGTGCACCTGCAAGAAGTGTAGTGAACCTGCACTATGTTGGAAGTGGACAGGTACACAGGGACTTTTTGCTCATCCTGTATATTCCAAATTAATTAATA
Source organism: Bathynomus jamesi (assembly GCA_023014485.1). Classification (NCBI taxonomy): domain Eukaryota; kingdom Metazoa; phylum Arthropoda; class Malacostraca; order Isopoda; family Cirolanidae; genus Bathynomus; species Bathynomus jamesi. The sequence continues at coordinate 675,851 of JAJOZX010000918.1, read as the reverse complement.
CTCATTATCTATGAATTTATATTATTTAATATTAATTTAACCAATATTATATATTACATATTTTAACTTCAGTCAAGCTAAGAGCCCAGTAAAGCCTAAAGATTAAGGGACAAATTAAATAAAGTAAATAGCCCACTTAAGAAATATTCCCTGTAAAACAGCAGAAATATATTATAATCTTTATTTTAAAAATAAAAGTTTCGATTTTGAAATATATATATACACACAAGAATGACATTTTCGTTACAAATATCATGTCAGTCTGTTCCAGTTTTTATTTTAGGCGAATATTTATCTGCATATTTTTCTGTTATCAACCTCTCTACTCTACCTACCCTCTCTACCCTACTCCGTTCTACCTCTCAACCCTACTCTACTCAACCTCTCTAAAAATATAAATAATAAAAAAAACATAAAACACAAAAAAAAAAAAACAATACAAAATTAATGTAGACTTCCTAGAATAATAATAATAATAATAATAATAATACTAATAAAAATTATAATAATAATAATAATAATAATAATATTTGAAATGCAAATTTGATTGCATAAAAATAGGTGTCTCAGTCCTGTCAGCATCATCCATTGATCATTCTCAAACATATTTCTTACATGCGATATTTCCTTATGTTTGTTTCAGTTCCGAACTGTGTTTATAATGTGTTGTATTTGCACGATTGGAGCCTTCATTTTTACCCTTTCTTCGATATCCCCAATAATGGCAAGTATTGAAGGTATTCAGGCAGTGGGAATAGGAGGAATATCTATTTTCGGTATATCTGCGGGTCTGATGAAAGCGGTCTACTCTTCACTCGAACCTGACCAATTTAAGCTTCCGGAACAAAGAAGACAACAACGGTACAGTTTAATGTTCTATTATTTGAATAAATGTACACCATGTTTACGGCAAATATTATTATTTTAGATTAAGGAAGTATTTTCAATAAATTTACATTTTCAGGTATTTTTATGTATTTCACTGGGTGGCAAGTGCTGGAACTTTTCTCGGTCATATTCTTACTGCTCAACTTCGGTCATCTATTCAGTGCTTCGGGGATGATTGTTATATGATTCCGTTCTTGATACTTTCTAACCTCATGATATTATCAACAGTTATATTTTATTTGGGTAATTATCTTAAATCCTAATACTGTAATATCGGACATTTTGTAATGCAATATTTTGTAATGTCCTCCACAACATGAACTAATTGAAGCCTTTTTTGTCGTTGGTAAGAGATGGTACTGCGAGGTTCCACCTGACACAATGTTATTAGATTCACTGAAATGTACATTTTATGCATCTAAAAAATCGATAACTGACAAAGGTAAACCGGTTATCCACTGGATAGATAGAGCAGGAGATAAATATGATGGAAAATTAATCGAAGATTTGAAAAAAACCTTGAGAGTACTACTCGTTTTCGTCACTTTTCCACTGTTTTGGACTCTCTTCTACCATACTTATACGCGTATGATTTTTCAAGCCAAACGTCTTTACAATCGAATTGGTTCGTATAGAATTCCTCCAGAGGTTACGTCATCCCTTAACCCCTTACTTGCTCTTATTCTTATTCCATTATTACAGTTTCTTATTTATCCTTTCCTCAATCGACGACGAATTCTGAAAACCACGACGTCGAAAATGTTAATAGCAATGGTCCTATGCTGCATTTTTTTCGTTGTTTACGGAGTAGTTAATATCGTTGTCGAGCAGAATGTTCTTGGCACGAGGCAAGCTCAGTTAAATGTATACAATCCCAGAGAATGTATAGCTTCTCTTTCCAGCGATTGGCTTCCAGAAAATATCGAAATTCCTGCGGGACACGAATTTAAATTAGAACCAATTAACTTAGGTAATGAGGAGGTAACTTATAGTATACATGTTAACTGTGGATCACATTCCCAGAAATCAAATATCAAATTGATTGAGAAACATGAAACAACCGTAGTTTTATTATCCACCAAAATACTGGTACTTAAACCAACAAAAGATTATTTAAAAGACAAGGATGCGGAAGCCAAAGTAAGAATAATAATTGACACTTCACCATCGACTAATGATATTTGGAATCAATATACTTTAGTGTATGGAGATCTAGACGAAACTCTATCGATTGATGGAGATGCAAGTGATTTTAAAGCACTTAGCCCACATACCTATATTTTAAATAAAGGCAACGAGACAATTGGAATAGCAGATATAAGACAAGATGGCGTTTATGATATAGTTGTAACTGAAGGACAAGGTATCGTATTTCATATGACAAAACCATCGACCACACACATTGGCTGGTTATTTCCGCAGTACTTAATCATAACGACTGGAAAAGTTCTATTCTCTGTTTCGAGTATGGATTTTGCTTACTCTGAAGCTCCAACATCGATGAAATCTGTATTACAAGCGGTTAGGCTTCTCACCTTCGCAATCGGATTCTGGTTGTTCGCTATCATCACTAAAATAACGACTGCAACCGGAGTCTTTGAATACAGGGCATCAAACGAAATATTCGCATATGCCGTTGGGATGGGTATAAACACTGTTGCGTTCTTCTTCCTTTCACGCTATTATAACAACCAAAAGAGAACCCTCGTAGAAAAAGACAGAGTTATTCCCGGTGAAGAAAATCCAGCGTTTCAAATAGATCAGGTATAATTTTATACTCAGGATAAAGTCTGTGGTACGTGTAACGTCAGAAAAGCAAAACAATATGAATAGAACTTAATTTTTTTTATATTTCCACACAAAAATTTGAAATGTATTTGAGTAACTTTCACGTACTAACTATCGTCAAGCTGGATTGCCAGAAACCACTATCAACTGAGCAAGAGGAAGAACAGTCCGATGAGCTCGAAATTGTACGAGAAGATTGATTAAGGCATTTAACTTCAAACTCGTAAACTGTATAAAGAAATAAGGACAAAGTTAATGCTCGCAAACTAAGTACATGCATCGTAGAAACTCTGTGAAAATATCTAATGGTGTGTATACATTTTCAGCATACTTGTGAGAATATGCAAATGAAGCTAAAAAATTTATGTATGATTCTTTACTGCTTTTTTTCTTCGTCATAAGTGTAAAACCTACTATAAAAATCCTACCTCAAACTTAAATTAAAATGAAAGGACTTAAACCCAATTATTATTCTCGTGGTTACCTGATTTCGTAAAATTTCAGAACTTCGTTGTGAGAACAAATTTTGTGTTTATAAGTTTGTCTTCATTAATTTTTTTGTTACTGAGCTGAAGTAATAAAATTTATCTAAAAATTCTATAATTTTTTTTTATTTGTGAAAAATTGTAATTAACATATGGAGTGAAGGTGCGCAGTTGTGGAAAAATGTTAGCCGAAAAAATATGAAATTACAGAAAATTTTAAGAATTTAGAAAAATTTATAATAGGTTGGGTAAAATAATTTCATACCATGTATACAGACAGCCTTCTTCTTTGAAGAACTGACCCTAGTTTTACATTGTTTATGTAAAAATTATACATAAATAAATGCTAAGCTGAGTGTTAAATGAAACAAAGGTATTTTTTTTTCTTAACAAAACGTTTAAATTTTCTTTGAAATGTTCACCTATGAGCTAAGAAAATGGGGGAAGGGGCGAGAGGAAGAGTAGGGGAACGGGGAGTAAAATTTTGTGGTGTAATTTATGGATCTGTTGAAAAACGTATATGAAATTATTTTTATATAACATATTGTTTTAGCGTGTAATATTTTAAATAATTTCCTTTGGGTATATTCTTTAATACTTTAATAATTCTTTAATACTAAATTTTTCAAGGGAATAGGAGCTGCAGCGGAATCTGGAGCTGTTGTTTCAGAGCAGCATTTAGAGCAAAAGAGAGCCCGGAGCGGTGTTGGATTTCGGAACAAAGAAGAATTTTACAAATGCAGACGGAGCTACGCTGCGGAGTACAGCCGTGCTCTGAGTGGATCAAGTCAGAGCCTTGCCAATCCAGACTCCAGCTCCGTGCCGGCTAGACCAATTCTAGCATCAGCTTCGCTCCACTACGACTCCGAAACACATCTATAAAATTACTCGTTTCCGCTCCAGATCCGGGTTTCGGAGGTCTCTCCTAGGTCCGAACTACACTAGAAATCTTAAAGTTTCTAAAAGACTAATCCACCGAAAATGACTTCATTTCACCATATACAAGATCCGCCGCAAATTATTTTGCAGTGGGGTTCAATCTCAAGGGCCACCGTGTTGCTAGGAACACCCCTAACTCAAAACGACGAAAGGTACGTATATATACGAGTATATACTGTATATACTGTATGTTGAGCCACTTCCCGCTCGCGACTTTTATACTGAATGCACTGTTGGACAATCTGGCGAAGGTGGTCCTTTTAGTTAAGCTCAGCCTTAACCGTAGAGCATCCGAATAAATAGTTTTCGGCGAAATTACTGAAGGAGTTGGTGGAAACACTTACGTCGTTAAGTGGGGTCTTCTTTCACTCAAATTGATTTTACTGGACGAAGTTTCTACAAAAAGAGGTAGTGAAGGAAGGAAATGAATTTACAACCTCTTACGATTGCCGTTGATGGTCAGGAATTATAATGTGTTTATCAAATGAAGGCAAAGGCAGGAATTGAAAGGGGAGGGGGTTCAACCTCTTATAATAATAGCTGATGCAAGAATGAAATAATTACCTCCACACAATATTTTCCCCGCCATAAGGGCAACCTGAGGAGATTGTCCCCGACCCACCTCATGCGCCCGCACCATTACCTGAAGTGTCCGTTACCCCAGTGAGCCCTCTCGATTGTGATGTCAATAATATTAACCAAGATGATTATTAATTATTCACCCATTGAATGCATTAGTGAAGAGTGTAAATCTAGATTAGAAGACAACGACTGTGAAGTAGACTCGAGCAGTGAATATGGTTGCAACGAAACCTTGCACCATACCAGAAAAAGGCGGAGAGTTTCTGATCAGGAAACAAAGGCAGCAGTTTACTCAATTTTACCAAAACGAATCAAAGATAATTTAGAACATGAACAATGCTCAGGCTGTTATTTTAGCGACTAAAATTTTGTGTTGATGTGGATTCGATCTTACCTCTTGTCGGTGAAAAGTAAAATTCTGTGACAACGTTCTAACTTACCCCGTTGCTGATTGCTGTAGAAGGGGACAATGGGAAGAGTGCGCTCGGGACAGATTAAGATTTCAGAGACGAATTGATGAAACTGAATCTATTTTAAAACCGGTATTAATTCGTGAACATAGGCTAAAAGTATTTAATAGAATGCATTCTTTAAAGTATTAGGTTACTGTTGTTTGTGATCACCAAATCTATGCATTTGTTTTTTCTTGTGTTTTCTGTTATTTCTTGTTTTAACATAATTTCAATTAACTTATTTATCACGTATTTTTAAATATATATGTCTTGAATATAATCATTGATGTGTCTATTGTTAACTCGTACACTTCGGTTGAAAATGTAAATGTCGTCATCATGGACAATCTTAAGTATTTTTATCACTATATTAATGTATATCATGATGAGGCTCGAAGTGAGGTTGTGGCTAGTGTCCTGCGTGAGTTTTTAGCAGACTTTAGAGACGAGTATCGTCTGTCAAATAAAAAGGTAAAATATGGTTATATGTTTCTCTCAAATAGTGCACCGGAGTGTGAAGACGTTTAGTTTGTGGAAATGGTGAGTGGTAAAACAATAAAACCGTTATAAAAGGAAACGTTACCAGTTACCTGGTACCTATGATACCGTACCCTTTGGATACCATAACTTTTGATGCGCCTATTGTTAACTTACTTATGACACGTATTTCTAAATGTCTTGTATATAATCTTTGATGTATCTATTGTTAACTTATTTATTACACATATTTGTAAATATATATATAACTTGAATATCTCGTTTATTAAATCGTATTTGTAAATATATATAACTTGAATATCTCGTTTATTAAATAAATCATGTTTCAATTAGCGTTTCACTTTCTCCTTTGTGTGTGTGTGCACAGGTGAAAGTTATAAGCTCCGCCCACTGTTGTGTGTGTGCACAGGTGAAAGTTCTAAGCTCCGCCCACTGTTGTGTGTGTGCACAGGTGAAAGTTCTAAGCTCCGCCCACTGTAAGACCAACAACGTGAGTCATGCTACTATCTGGGATTCCCTGCGTGGTCAGTCGACTGCATTAAGCCCTTGAGATCAGACGTGTATTCGCCAGCGTAGAAGAAAAAAAGGAGATCAGACGTCTATTCAGAAGAAAATTGCTACCTTTAATATTGCTTGTACAACGTTTATGAAATGGTATTCAGCAAAGTGTCAGGATGTGGTGGATACCGAAAAACTTCCTATTCCCCCCTCCTATGCTTCTTTTAGAACCACATTGGATTGTGCGAAGTTGCAAGATGTACAAATACTCTACGAATGTTCTGGTGATACCGTTGAAGGCTTTCGTTGCACAGACGATGTGCTGAAGTATGCTGTAGAGCTAAACTTTATAAAGTCTCACATATACCGTGAAGTAAAAGAAACAACGCGTGCAGAAGAGAAGCAGCAGGTATGGATAATGAGTCTTGTGGATGGGTGGTATGACAAGCGGTATTATGTCATGTTACACCATGTCGATGACTCATACCCTACGACTGAAAATGTGAATCTCGTCATCATGGACAATCTTAAGTATTTTTATCACTATATTAATGTATATCATGATGAGGTTCGTAGTGAGGTTGTGGCTAGTGCCCTGCGTGAGTTTTTAACAGACTTTAGAGACGAGTATCGTTTGCTGGGCAGAAAGGAAAAATATGAGCATATGTTCCTCTCAAATAGTGCGCCGGAGTGTGAAGATGTTTAGTAAAACATTATAAAATGTGCCTAGTTCGTGAAAATTATCCTAAGGGAAACTGTCTGGTGCGTAGTCTGGTAGTGATAAAACCGAAATTAATTCTTGTAGCGGAAAAACACCTACCCAATATGTACAACAATTCGCCGCACGATTATGGTGCGACTCGCGGATCATACGAGTTCGAACAAGTCCATTCACGTATCATCAAGTCAGCCGCCCATCGAACCGTTCCTGCCTACCTGCGTGCTTCACACGGCTCATAGCTATCTCAGAGCTTGAACCGAGTGGACGCGCGCTCCTCGAATACGATGGAACTTCCTTTGAGCAGCATTCTCAACGCCTCTTACGATGTGTCCGTGACGAAATCGTTGCGCGTGTTCAGGCGTAAATCTGGTACCGTTAGCTATGTACTGGAAACGGAATGTAGACAAACAAACAAACGGGTTTATTTAAGTGTCGAGGAGATGAATAGAATCTTCGTGATAGTTGAGAAGTGGAGTGAAGATCGTTATAAAATACCTGCTAACGTAGGTACAAGAAGAGAACAGATTAGTGACGCACCCTCATACGCCGTTGTGTGTACGTTGTGTATAAATAGCGATCGGCCATGCATTGATATACGGCTGATGTGGAAGAACGCTTCTGATAATAACGCTCTTGTTCCTACGCGAAACCGTTTCATCCTCGACAGAATGTTTGAAATCGTCGGATTCCGCAAGCTGAAACCTATATTAGACGCGCGTGTTACGGATATGCTTTATTTTGATACAGTACTTGAATACGCATACACCGCTCTGCTCGATGGGTTTACCGAGTGTAGGGCTGAACAAGGTGAGAATGGTCTAGAGCTGGACGTTTATTTAAAAAGTTTAGACTCTTTGAAATACCATGAACTTTGGTACAAAGCAATTGATCGGTACAATGCAGAGCTCACCTACACCGTTCACCCTGAAGAACTATTTCTTTATATAACGAGCAGTTGTCGTAACGATTTAGAAGATTATTTCAATTGCCGCTATGTTGAGTGCAGATGAGTTCACGATTGAAAAGCTCGAGTCGGTAGAAATAAAACCTCGATTGGAAAGGCGTCTTTATAAACTTGTGTTTAATAATGTAGCTAACGATGAACTCTTTGTGCGTGCTTTTGATTGTATTCTAGACGTATTTGAAGATGACTTACCAACCGGTTGTAAAGTGGGAACAAAAATAGTACTGAACGATATGAAAGCCCTTCATATCGAGTACAGGTTTCCCTATACTTTAAGCGGTGAAATATTATTAAACCGCATATACTGCGTAATGCAGAGCAATAATGATGTAATTGTAGACTCGATTAAGTGCGAGTTTAGTATTTTGAAAAAAAAGTGAAATGTATTTATATATTTAACATATTTGTGTGATATTTCTCCTGTACTGTTATATTGAAGGATTATATGCATATTCCTCGTTCATATTTCTATTATTATTCAAATGTATATTTATTTCTATATATCTCCATAATTGTGTGTGTGTGTGTGTGTGTATATATTTCTCCTGTACTGTTATATTGAAGGATTATATGCATATTCCTCGTTCATATTTCTATTATTATTGAGATGTATATTTATTTTCTATATATTTATAATAAACAGAATGATGCAATGTTGTTTTACTTATTTCTTTTGGTTAATTATATCATGTTACGCCTTCTAAACCTACTAGCGGAATTCTAAACCAACTTTTAAGAAAATAAATGGTACAATCTGGCAACTGTATACCTGAACAATGATAACACTAGGCAACAAAGATTTTGTTACAGAAGACCAAATAGGTGCTCCTAGCTAATTTCGGTATGCTGATTTCAAATCTATAATTAGATTTTTTCTATCACGTCTAGATTTTGTGTAAAATGCAAATCACTTTTAGTAAAATTTTCTACCACGTCCAGATTTTGGTTTTAATCGGCTTAATGCCAGTAATATGAAACTTGCTTTTCAAGGTTAAAGCAATTTCTTTTTCCAACTATATACAAATTCGAACAATTTTGATAAATAAAATTTATCCCGAGTTGGCAACACTGAGTCAAGAGCATAGTAACGGGCAACGGCCCAACGGTCAGTCGCTACGTGACAGTCAAGCAGAACGGTTGTTGAAGCTCTCTGCTGATGAGCAAGTGACAGGTTGTGGTGACTTGTGTGTTTTTATAGCATTTGTTTTGTACTACGGTGTGTATTTCTTTTTATTTTGCACATCGTAATAATTACTTTCTACGTTTTTTCAGATATTGTATGGTAATTCAAAATGGCATCAAATAGACGTGCTTGTGTAAATCACCCAGACAACTTCTGCTTTGTCTGTGGACAATATACACCTAAGCCACAACGTAGAAACATAACAACAAAGATTAAACTTGCCTACAAGTGTTATTTTGACTGTAAGTTAGGAGACCAACAGAGGGACTGGGCATCACATATTTGCTGTGCACAGTGCAATGCAATGTTAATAGCTTGGATGAATGGTAAAAGAAAAGCTATGCCGTTCTCAGTCCCCATGGTTTGGCGTGAGCCGAAAAATCACTTCAATGATTGTTATTTTTGTTTGACAAAGATTGCTGGTTTCACAAAGAAAAACAAATCAAAGATCACGTACCCAAACTGCGAATCAGCAATGAAACCAGTACCACATGATGAAACAAATCCACCACCAGTTCCACCAGCAACGATAACAGACAGCAGTTCATCTGAAGATTCTGCTAGTGATATAGAAACAGGGAAAGATGGCATATATGTTCCAGATGCAAATATTTCCCCACATTTGTTAAGTCAAGCGGAGTTAAATGACTTAGTGCGCGATTTGGAATTACCAAAAGAAAAGGCAGAGTTGCTTGGTTCAAGACTTCAAGAATTTAATCTTCTCCAACCAAACACCAAAGTTTCCCATTTCCGCCATCGCCATTTGCAGTTTTCATCATTTTACTTACAGGAAGAAAACGTTTGTTTCTGCCACGATATCAGTGGTCTGATGCAAGGGATTGGCTGTCGCTATGATCCAAAAGAATGGAGACTGTTCATTGACTCTAGTAAAGCTAGCTTTAAAGCTGTATTACTGCACAACGGCAATGAAAAACCTTCAATACCTGTAGCACATGCCACTGGCCTTAATGAGACTTATGAATCGATGAAACTGCTGCTAAGACTCATCAAATATAAGGACCACACATGGAATATTTGTGGCGACCTTAAAGTTGTATCATTACTTCTTGGGTTACAGTTGGGCTACACAAAGCATATGTGCTTTTTGTGTCTATGGAACAGCAGAGATGACAAGAACCACCACAAAAAACATGATTGGCCATCTAGAACTGAACATGTTGTTGGTAAATACAATGTGAAACACCCAGCACTTATTGACCCTCAGAAAGTACATCTTCCACCACTTCACATTAAACTTGGCCTTATGAAAAATTTCGTGAAGGGTATGGATCATCAAGGTAGTGGTTTCCAATATTTAAAGGATAAATTCAAAGGAATATTGACAGATGCTAAGCTAGAAGCTGGAGTTTTCACTGGACCACAGATCCGCAGTGTCACCCACGACTCATCGTTTCCATCTAACCTAAATGAGAATGAACTAGGAGCATGGACATCTTTCGTTGAAGTTGTCAAAAATTTTCTTGGAAACCACAAAGCTGAAAACCACCGTAAACTCGTAGAAAACATGCTTAAATCTTATGAAATAATGGGATGCAGAATGTCTTTGAAAATTCATTTTTTACATTCTCATCTTGACTTCTTCCCGGCCAACCTTGGGGCTGTAAGTGACGAGCATGGTGAGCGCTTCCACCAACAGATCTCAGTTATGGAAAACAGATACCAAGGTAATTTCAACCCAAATATGATGGGAGATTATTGTTGGTTCCTGCAGAAGGAGAGCTCGTCATCCTACAAGCAACAAAGGAAGAGGACACACCAAAGTTTCACTTAAGAACAGGAATTTGCCTTTCAGTAGTAACAACAAAATACTAACGCGCTTTGGGTGGATGGTTGGGCGCAGGGGTGGTAACTCCGCCAGCGGAATTCCGCTGTCTGTCTTAAGCCAGAATAAAGGAGGAAAGACATCCCTGTTCACTAATTATTTAAGTATGCTTAACATAAAACGTGGCACGGAAAAGTAGCTTAGACGGCTTTCGTAATAGAAGCGGGTGAGAAAAAAAAATGAAAAATAGGGGTTTTCGGTTACACAGAATCTGGACGTGATAGAGAAATTTTGATATCAGATCTGAAATCAGCATCAGCGCTTTAGTAGGAATCAGTAGTTCACGTGTCTGTAACAAAAAAAAGTTGAAATTTGTTGCCTAGTGTAATCGGCGAGAAAGAGTTAATTATTATTATTACTAAAAAGAAAAATCGTGCATTACCATGTTTTGCAGCCATACTACCCCCCCCTCCGGATCAAATGATCCTGTTATTTTAAATCCAGTTCAATAATCAGATGTTCCTGTTATGTTGAAATTATGATGTGGAAGAGTGAGCAACGACTCCCTGACGAGATGTATTTCTTGAACTGATCCACAGAACAGATGTTCACATCTTCTGAAGGCTGCATGCTCCACGCGCCACAGATCTTATAGACAATGTAGGTCCTGTATATGAGCTTTAATTATCTCGATGAAATGTGAAATAGTGAGCAATCATTCCCTGACGAGATGTATTTCTGAATCCACGTTAAACTGTAGGTCTAATGAGGGGAACAAGTCGGCGAGAAAGAGTTAATTATTATTATTATTACTACATAGAAAAAATCGTGCATTACCATGTTTTTCAGCCATACTACCCCCCCCCCCCCCCCCCAGATCAAATGATCCTGTTATTTTAAATCCGTTCAATAATCAAATGTTCCTGTTATGTTGAAATTATGATGTGGAAGAGTGAGCAACGACTCCCTGACGAGATGTATTTCGATCCACAGAACAGCTGTTCACATCTTCTGAAGACTGCACGCGCCACAGATTTTATAGACAATGCAGGTCCTGTATATGAGCTTTAATTATCTCGATGAAATTATGATGTGGAAGAGTGAGCAACGATTCCCTGACGAGATGTATTTCTGATTCGGGTTCCACGTTAAACTGTAGGTCTAAGGTCGGGTGAAAAGCTTTCCAATTCGGCGAAAAGGAGTTAATTATTATTATTACTACTGTAATTTGTACCACTCTATATATATATATATATATATGCACTAAAATCACAGAATAACAAGGGATCTTATTAACAAGCAAACAACCACAGGGAAAAAGAAACACGAAGTCCGAGCGCTTTCGTGATATATTCACATTATCAAGGAACAACAGAAAATAGGACTGTTGTACCTTGATAATGTGAATATATCACGAAAGCGCTCGAACTTCGTGTTTCCTTTTCCCTGTGGTTGTTTGCTTATATATATATATATATAGCCATTCCTTTATTTATTTTAAAAGAATGAACAAAACTCTCTCTCTCTCTCTCTCTCTCTTTATATATATATATATATATATATATATATATATATATATATATATATATATATATATATATATATATATATATAATTGTTAGTACTTTCAGGTTTGCCCACCTCATGCATCCGCTATTGCTTTTGCTGATTATTACGCACACCGGACAAAAAATTAGTCACCCCTCTCAGAATGTACCTAATAACGTGTGACGGCGCCTCTGGCCTTGATAACCGCACGAATCCGGCGAGGCAGAGACTCTACGAGGTTGTGCATGTACTGAACATCGATTTGCTGCCACTCGTTCATCAGCCGGTCCCGAAGTTCCGCCAGAGTCCGTGGGTGTCTATTCCTGCGCTTCACTTTCTGTTCCAAATAATCCCACAGATTTTCAATAGGATTTAAATCAGGGGATTTGGTGGGCCATTCGAGGTGAGACAGTGTTGCAGAATGTTCGTCGTGCCACTCAGACACACTTCTCGCCCTGTGCACACGGCAATTGTCGTCTTGGAAGACAGGAGTGGCAATGTGATGCTGCTCCTGGAGATGTAGGGCAAAGGGTACCAAGTCATCATTTAGTATGCGGAGGTACGCATGCTGGTTCAAATTCATCGTCACTGGAACGAGAGGGCCCATTTCGTGGTACGAAAAACATCCCCAGAACATCACGGAACCACCTCCAGCCTGAACAACACCTTCGACGCATTCAGGATTAAAGGCTTCATTGGACCTGCGATGTACTCGTCGCCTCCCATCATTGGAGAACAAACAAAAACGGGACTCATCGGACCAAATTACACGTTTCCAATCTGCCGCAGTCCAGTTTTTGTGCCTCTGAGCCCATTTATAACGTGCCAATTTGTGACTTGCTGTTAACAGCGGCCTCTTCCGTGGTACCCTGCTCCTTTTTGCCACTCAGTAACGTCTGCCTCACGACCCATTTTGCAGACTATATCCAACACACTTTGTTCTTCACCACCTCACGAAACAGATCTGATCCTGTGTGCTACGCCACCGCTACTTGTCACTTACCAATGCTACATCAGCGCCCTCTGTGTGACCTTGAACTTCCTACTATCGGTGCTATTAGGGGTGACTAATTTTTTGTCCGGTGTGCTTATTTAATATAATTTCCAATTCGGCGAAAAGGAGTTAATTATTATTATTACTACTGTAATTTGTACCACCCTATATATATATATATATATATATATATATATATATATATCCATTCCTTTATTTATTTTAAAAGAAGTAATAATAATGATAATATTAATATTTGAAGTGAAGTGAGATTTACTCGAGTAGACTGGATGAAACGTCAACTCGCGGTTATGTTGTGGCCCAAATTCCTTCAAAAAGGCAAACAGGTGGGATTCGAATTGACCCAGATTCTCCCTCGACTCCTCGTATGTGTGTGTGTGTGTGTGTGTGTGTGTGTGTGTGTGTGTGTGTGCACGAGTTGTTCATTCGTTTATTATATATATATATATATATATGATGAATAAAACCACGAAGGGAAAAGAAACACAAAGGGGTGCTCAAGCGCTTTCGTCTAATGACATCCTCAGGAGTACCCCTTTGTGTTTCTTTTCCCTTCGTGGTTTTATTCATCATAAATATTTTTCACGTGTCACTTTCGTGAAATAATTTTTCATATATATATATATATATACAAGCACAGATGGGGTGAGTAGTTTGGGGGGAATGAGGGAGGAGGGGGGACGAACGTGTGTTTTGAATTGACCCAGATTGTCTGAAACCCTTTCCTCGTGTGTGTGTGTGTGTGTGTGTGTGTGTGTGTGTGTGTGTAGATTTGAGAATATGCTAATGGGACGAGTTCTTTTAATTGTTTAGTGATTTTTTTAATGTTTTAATTCGGTGAAAATCCATTTATATACATAAGGAATGATAAAATTAAATAGACACAGTTAATATGATTCTATATATATATATTATATATATATATATATATATATATATATATATATATATATATATATATATATATATATATATATATATATATTAGGGTGGAGCGAAAAATACTTTTTTTCTAGTATGAAGTTCTAATAGTGATTAAAAGTTGCATTTAGTGGACGATATATACCTGCCAAAATATGAGTTCATTTGTTTAATATTTTCAGCTGCCACCAGGGGGCTAAAGTTAACACAATTTTGGGTAAAAAGGAAAAAAATGCTTCTATTTTAGGTTTATCAAACTATTATAAAATTTTATCTTAGAATTATCTAATAGTTTGATTAAGATTCTTAAATGATAAGAATTCGTTTTGTAAAAATTCCTTTTCATATGCTTAATATCTTCAGCTGCCACAAGAGGGCTGAAGTTAACTTAAAAATGACAATTAAGTATGATTCTGTATTTACTTGAAAAAGGGAACAGTAATAAATTAGGATGTCTCTCCTCCTTTATACTGGCTTGAGACAGTTAAGAAACGTTATTTCGTGCCTTAGCGGAGTTACCACCCTTTCCCCAACCAACCTCCCTCTAGAAAGGGTTCTTGCTGAAGACTATTTAGTAATTTGCTTTTGTGTCAAATTTTGGCTGTTTTTTCCTTGATTCGAATGTAGCACGAATCCAACCGTCTCTGTTTGTAGGTCCGCAGACTGATCCAGCAGCGTCTGTAACGAGCTTGACGCATCTCTCTACGGCTTGTGTATGACATGGAAACTGAAATAATTCTGAATGAAGAGTAGTACCATGTTTGATGCATGATTCAATATCATCAAGAGAAACTCCTTTGGTTATCGGTGGTTCTGCTATCTGAAAATCTTGCCACATAATGAGATCTGTATAGTCTTTGGCATAAAAATTTATTTCTGGCACCTTAAAATACCTGATAACATCTGTTTCTTGAATGCATGCCCTTGCTTTTATGATACGCCTAAATTCCAACTGACGCACATGCTCCCTTTCATCAGCTATCATTGCAATGAGAATGTTTTCTTGATTTGCGTAAGATGCATTTCGCTGAATGACTGAGTCATGTACTCTCCTAAGCTCTTCACGGAGATACCGGCTTCTTGCAATCATATGCCACATATGTTTAGCACCATATTGGCATAATGGTTTACGCTTTATCTGAAACCACATTGGTGCGTATACCCTAACAATGAAAGTAGCTAATTCTTGTAAATTGCCTGAAGGATTCTCTGTGCTTGCATATAACCGCAGAGTCCTGTTTGCTGTGGTGAGCCACCTTGAATGTGATATATTGCCTGGACTCTTATGACTAAGACTCTTTGAGAATGTTCCACTTGATATAGCCTTGTGAATTTCAAGAAGGTATTTCTGGTCAGTACTTATGTCATCTACATCAACTTCACACATGTCCTCTTGAATTTCAATGGGTTTGAAGTTAACTATGGGAAGCTTTTCACAGTCTGAAAGTGCTCGGCCAATTTCTCCTGAAAATGCTCTTGGTCCAGTAGTGGTACCATCCAAGTGATGAAACAGATGGCGCAATGGAAGTTCATTAAGGTGTAAAAGGCATATCAGCCACTGCAATGGCTTATTAAAGGCTTCTTCCAGTAATCTTATTGTGCCTCCAATACTACCAGTGTTAACCACTGTCGAATCACAGCCAACTGCAACGATGTTCCCTATATCAACATTCCTTTCTTTCAAGCAATTCACTAGCGCTGTGCAAATGTATTTAGCTTTGCCACTAGAAGGTGTCACATGTGCAAAGTACAGAGAGTGTGGTTCAGATATTATGCTGATATGCTCTTCGCGTTTGGTTCTTTGGTGGTTAGAGCCATCACTCTCCTGGACTTGAATCATTGTTTTATCCTTTCTGCCATCAAAGTATAATCCCCGCATGGTTTTTGGCTCTCCTCTCTGTTGTAGTTCCTTTCTCTGTTTTTGTCTTTCACGTCTTAGCTTACTTCTGTCTATAATATTCCCTTTGTCTTCGGGAGTAACAATTTTAAGATCTGCCAATACTGCAGAAGCAATAGCAGCCCCAGCTCTGTCCGACATTTTAAATCTATCACAACTAATTGCTAATGAAGGCAGTGGCTCACGCATCTGTTGTTCTGATATTACATATTGAGTCGAGGTTGTATCTTCCTCATTATCTTCAGATATCTCTTCTAGTTGTTGAAGTTCACTTGTCTCTGTTTCGATTTGTAAGTTGGACGTATTGGTTATAGCAGCACTAGTTGTTTGTGAGGATTCCAGACGTGCTTTTTCCATTTCCTTTCGATGTTCTCTTGCTTGTAATCGCCTTGTGTGTGCTATGTCAATGCTTCCTATCACCATTATTCTGCGTGTTCGTTGGTCATTTAAAAAATCCTGCTCTTTTGGAGGGACTTTCTTACTCTTTTCACATGAGCATCTCCTAAACTCCTTACATTTGCAGGTACAGATGTCAAACAAAGTGCATTTTGAAGAGTTTTCAAATTCTTCAAGCTGATTTTTGTACTTAGGCTGATCCTTGCGTGACTTGTATGGCTTTAATAAGGACCTGTATTTATCATGGTACACTCGCATCATCTGTAAAACGCGTGTATGTGAAACTATTGGCAAAGAGGCCTTCTTCCAAATATTTTCTACCTTTTTGGAAACTGCCTCTGCTATTTCAGAAAATGAAGGCTCCTTGTTATTCATCTGCTCCTTCACTAAATGTTTTGTGAACAGGTAATCTTTCATAATGCAGTTATAAGTTGGTAGTTGCATATCACTCATCTCACAAGGTACTTCAAATATGGCACACTTCATATGTTCTCTAGTGAAATGTTTATATTTAGTATTTGATGCCATAATATTTTTAAGAAAAATTTACAATCACAAAATATCCTGTAACATCAAAACATTATATAATTAATATATAATATATATTTTATAAGTATATATAATATATTATATAAATATATAATATATTATATAAATAAACTAAAATTATATAATACATTATAACAAGCATTTTATAATAAAATCAATATTATCTCTATATAAATCACTTTAAAATAAAGTTTTATAATATTCCGATCATATTAAAAAACTCTCCGATCAACTGATCGACTAGGCCTACTACCTAAGAAGACAAGTGTTAACACACTGTTCTAATGACTCACAGAAAGAAATTCCTTCACACCAAAACCCTCCCACAACCCTCCCCAAACCCTCCCCCACAACATTCAGTGTAGTCTCAACATGACTCAGTTACTCTAAATTGTGTTAACTTCAGCTCTCCTGTGGCAGCTGAAGATATTAAGCATATGAAAAGGCATTTTTGCAAAACGAATTCCTATCATTTAAGAATCTTAATCAAACTATTAGATAATTCTAAGATAAAATTTTATAATAGTTTGACAAACCTAAAATAGAAGCATTTTTTCCTTTTTACACAAAATTGTGTTAACTTTAGCCCCCTGGTGGCAGCTGAAAATATTAAACAAATGAACTCATATTTTGGCAGGCGTATTTCGTCCACTAAATGCAACTTTTAATCACTATTAGAACTTCATACTAGAAAAAAAGTATTTTTCGCTCCACCCTAATATATATATATATATATATATAAGGTAAGGAGAAATATTTGTGCGTATTTCGTCTGAGCTAATATTTTGACGATTGGAAGTTTGGGGGGAATGACGGAGGACGACCGTGTGTATTGAATTGTCGTATGTTTCAGTTTTCTTCGTAAGGTTTCTTTTCTTTTAATTGTTTAGTGATTTTTTTAAGGTTATAATTCACTTTAATTTTGTCATTCCTTATATATATATAAACACAGTTAATATGATTCTTTCTATAGGGAATGACAAAATTAAATAGACAGTTAATATGATTCCTTTTGTGTGTATATATATATATATATATATATATATATATATATATATATATATATAAGGTAAGGAGAAAGTTGTCATTTCAAAAAGGCATCTGGCAAACGATTCGAGTCGGGGATCCTTTCCGCGTGTGTGTGTGTGTGTGTGCACGAGTTGTTCATTCGTTTATTAATTATAATATATATATATATATATATATATTATATATATATATATATATACAAGCACAGATTGGGTGAGAAGTTTGGGGAGAATGAGGGAGGACGACCGTGTGTTTTGAATTGTAGTTTATTTCGCATATCTTCGTAAGGTTTCTTTCCCACTGTTATTCGTGATGTAAATTTTGATATTAATAATAAAAATTAAGTAATAAAGTGATTATTGTGTAAAGAGCGTGTGTTTAAATTATTTATTTAATAAACCTTTTAATTGCTGGAATTAAGAAGATGATTAATATATGAATTAATTAAATATATAGCACAAACTGGCAACTCAGCCTTCTATTGAATACATGGGGCTATCTGGCAACTCAGCCAAATGGTGTATTATATTAGAGGTCTATAAAAGAGCGAGAGGCTGACGACGGAGTCATACAAGCTCGGCTCCCAGCCGAGCAAGGACCTCTGGTCCTTTCTCTTTCTGGCCCATTGGGAAAACCCCTTAGAGGCCTCTTAGGTTAGGTATACCCCTTTGGGGGGAATAGCTTGGGGGAGAACTCCGCCTCCAAGCTGCATGCCCTTGCAATCCCATTTTGGGGTTGGCAACAAAGGCCGATACTCTCTCTCTCTCTCTCCCTTCAGGTGTACCCCTCCCCCCTTGGCTCCTTCTAAGCCAACTGGCTGATTCAGCCAACTGGCTGATTAGGAGCCTATAAGACAAAGCCTACTCGGCTGAAGTCTTAATATGCACTTGGCTCCTGCCAGGTGAACACCTCTCCTCCTTTCTCTCCTTCTCCTTTCTCTTGGGGGATAACGCCGCCTCCAAGTTTCGCACCTGCAGCATCGCCCCACCCCCCCTTTTTTGCAACACCCCATCCCACTTTGCAACATTGAGTTGTTGCATAACCCCCCCCCCTTTGCAACATTGCGTTGTTGCATGCCCCCATTTGCAACACCCCATCCCCCTTTGTAACATTTCGACATTACGTAATAATTTGCAACATTCCTGCACTCTACCCTTTTTCGGCTATACTACTGACCAAGGATAGATCCTTGCAAAACCCCATTTTCCAAACTTTAACATGCTAGTGACGATTACAAAGATATGACTAAAACAATTTAGCATATTTCCCCTAATGTCATATATTTAATTTATTTAGTAAGGTATCATTTGAGAGCGTATCAAAGTCTTTCGATAGGTCGAGAAAAATCATGATTGTGTGGTTTTTATAGTTTAACTTTTTTATAGATATTTTCTATTAGCATGTTGATATCGTTTTCTGTGGTGTGACCGCTAAATCCAAATTGCGTTTATGCTAGGATGCCTTATTTGGCTAAGAATTTAATTAGTTTATCGTATACGAATTTTTTCAAACACTTTACTTAAGGTTGATAATATGGAAATTGGCCGGTAATTGGACGGATAATCAGAGCTGCCTGATTTGAATACTGGACATACCCTGGCTATCTTCAGGAAATATACTTTGTATTGATCCATTCATAAGTCTTGTTAGTGGAGTTACTGTATCACCTGATAGTTTTTACTCTAATTACTGGTGTTTTCACTGTAATTGAACTGATAGCTGCGTTTTTATTTTCTAAGTTTTTCAATTGGCTGAGATTTCGTTTAACAGAATTGGCTCAAAGAAGATTGTATTTGGAGTGAAGTGAGGCCATATATTGTTTGTAAGTGGCTGTCTGAGTCTGGAATGGCTGCTGCCGTGTTGCTTTTATTTTTCAAAAGGAATTGTTTAACAAATTAACCATAATTGGGATCAGTGCAGGAAGTTCCATCTTGTGATAGCGAAGATACGGGATTTGTCTTTTTTTTTACGTTAACTTAAACCTTTACAGCAGCAGTGTCCAATACATTCGCCACTCGCCACATGTGGCGAATAGGCTATTGCGTTGTGGCGATATTATTAATATTTTTTTGTAATATTTGTCTTTAATATTAATAATAAATAATTTGAAATGTCGTTTGTAATATGTTTTTTAATCCTTTTTATGATGTGGCGAATAGGAAAAATAGGAAACCATGTGTGGCTAGCATGGAATTTCTATTGGACACCGCTGCTTTACAGTATCCCACAGTCCTTTAGGATTAAATTTTTGTATTATTTCTAGTCAACTGTATATATTTCTATCCTTAGTATGTAAACTGTCATTGTATACAGTAATGTCAAAGTTAAGTGGAGCTACAGACAGACGTTTTCGTACCAAGAATTCCATAGCTTAGAGGATAAACGGCAGGACTCATGGATAGCTTGGATATAATTGGGTTGGTTTATTTTTTAATTCTTTGCATTAGATTGTATTGAGCACGTCTTGTTACCTCCGAGAAGCTCGGGACATTGTGGGTAGCAAACATTTGCGAAGCTGAGCATCTCGAGGGTAATTTATATGGTATGGTATTATGTAACGTGGTTGGTTTAGTAATGGTTAAATTGAAGCCATTTGCAGTGACGAGATTGTACAGGGTGTTCGAAAAGTCCTGTCACCCCGTACAAAATGTACATATTGTAATACCAATTTTATTTTTGTGTGATTAGTTGAATTTATATGTGGTAGGTGTAATTTAAGAAACAAGTCACTAGCAACAATTACTTTAATTACAGTAAATACAGTTACTAATTACAGTTACTAATCAAGAATGTCTGTATCGCTTAATTCATTACCAAATGACGGGCGGTATGGTTTCATGCCGAGATCTTTTGTCATGTGATCTCTTATTGTGGACATGGGGACTGCAAGTTCTTATGATCGTTTCCGAAGTGATTTTTTCGGTGAACGAGCCACCGATGCAATCACACCTTCACATTGTTCTGCTCGCGTTGTTGGTCTTCCCGACCGTGGTCTTTCATTGATGGAGCCAGTTTCAAACAGCTTTTTCTCCCAGCGTAATACCGTCTTGTTTGGTGGTGCAGTCTTATTGAATCTTGTGTTGAAATCATTCTGGATATCACGCATCGTTTTTGCCAGTATGCGACCTTTCATGAGCCCATGTACTCATTACTATCCTTTCCTCCAGAGTGTAAGTGGACTGGTCTGCCATTGTCAACACACCTCTAATACCTGGAAAAGAAAAAAAATGTCAATGAATCGCATATAAATTCAATTAATCACACAAAAATAAAATTGGTATTACAATATGTACATTTTATAGGTGTTGACGGGACTTTTCGAACACCCTGTAGAAAAAATTAGCATTATTATCAGAATTTATTTTAATAAGATTGATATTTAAATCTACGGCAATAACGCGGTTGTTGTTGATGTGATTAGAAGTTAAAGTTTTATCTGTGCTTGCAATAAATATTGGCAAGTTACCATTTGGTGGTCGGTAGAGGCTTAATATTGAATAGGAGATGCTGTTTATGTACACTTCAACTGCTAGGGTTTCAGAATTATCATGTTTTGACTTTTAAATGCTCGTTACGTTTACTTTTAGGATTAGTGTCTATAAAATGTGTATTCAAACGCCTCTGTTATTATTTTTACATACGTGCCTCGGTGGCGTAGTGGTTAGCATCGCTGACTACGAATCCACTGGTCCCCGGGTTCGATTCCCGGTGACGACAAACTGCAAGCCGCTAACCAGCTGTTCATCCTTTCACACACTAAAACCTGGTTGGTAGGTAAAGGGATGCCGTGGGTAGACTAGTGTTTAAGACGTTGGGTTGTTAGCGGGAGGTCGTGAGATCGAGTCCGGTCGAGGACTTTGTAATTTATGACCATCAGTGATGGGTAGTGGTTCGGATTCTACGTTAAGCAGTTGGTCTATGGTGGAGCAATAAGGTTGCCCTGCCCTCCGTCAGAAAGAACATTTCGGGCGGAAGCAAAACCAAGGTTAATCAAGGTTTATGGTTCATATATTGTTTCCGTCATTTCCCAAGGATTTGGGGTGAGAAGGCAGAAACAACCTGGACGTAAAGTACAGAAGGTAGTGAAAAGGAGAAAAGGCTGAAAAAATAAAGTATTTTGAAAGTATAATTCACAATGAATTTAATGTTTGATCCTAAAAATGTTATTCCCCTCCCCCCTTTATCTTTCCGCCCCACCATTTTCTTATCTCCATAGCAAGAATTTTAAAGGAAACTTTAGTTGTGGTAAGGTAAAAAAACATCTTGAGATTACTTAGCATTCAGCTTCGCCTTTTATTTATTTATTTTTATGTGAGAATTGGCAAATCAGTTTTTTAAATGAATTATCAACCAGAATGACAGTGAATGACAGTGAATTTGGTACACAATCATATCATATATGCGACATTCTTTATATTCGTATATGGTATAAAATTATTATGGCCAAAGGATTATTAAGAATTTTTTTAATTTAAAAAAAATTTCCTGTATTTTAAAATGATTTTTTTTTTTTTTCGGCTAACATTTTTCCACAATTGTACATCTTAAATCCATTAATGTTAATTGCAATGATTCGCAATCATATATTAAAGAATTTCTAAGTCCATTTTATTTTTCCATCTTGGTAACAAAGAATGAAAAATAGATAATGAATAGACAAATTTCTAAAAACAATTTTTTTTAAAACGTAGTTATAAAACTTTACATGGTCAGATAAGTAAGAGAATAGTAATTAGAGCTAAGCCCTTATTTTATTTTTACTTCTTAGATTATAATTTGAATCTGAGATAGGATTTAATAGTAAATTTTACATTTATGACAAAAAGATTAAAAAAGGCCGTAAAGAAAAATATACTTGCAATTATAAACGTAATTTGCAAATTCTTACAAGTATATTGAGAAAATACGCCATTTTTTTGCGATTCCCTCAGAATTTAAAAGTTGCATGTGCTGGCTTTCAATTATAACTTTTATTTTCTTCCTTTTAGAGTTCACGAGCTGAATACCCAGTACATGGATATATACGAGTAGATCAAAATTTAGAGTATGGTTTTATATAATGACATATCTTTTCATACATTTACGTGCTAATCGTGATGCAACTGTGACTCCTGCTTCAGCTGGTGGTGGTTTTTAGCAATCCCGCTTAGCAGGTAGTTATTGTGAAAAAGAGTCACAAGTTCATTTTAGATTTTCGCGACTCAAAATGCAAAAGTTAAATTATATTTGAGGCTTCAAATTATTTAGGTATTCCGACGTTACACATTCCCACAGCCTTTATCCTCACTATAAAATTACATTTCATCTTCTTGAAAAGCTGGGTTTTCTTTGTCAGCATGCACTTTGTCTTTTTCTGCCAAGATTCTCTTTTGGTTGTCGTAATGCCTCACAAGAAAGAACAGCAAGACACTGTTCATAACCTTTCCAACCGCGTACGCGAATGCTTCGTATGATACCCTGTATGCAAAGATTCCGGTTGCAGTCGTTACTTTAGTGAGGATAGCGAATAACCAAAGTCCGACGGCGAAAGTGAAAAGGTTAGCCGCTTGCATTATGGATTTCATCGAAGTTGGAGCTTCGGAGTAAGCGAAGTCCATACCCGAAACATTTAACAGAATTTCTGCAGTCATTATGAACAAGTACTGAAGGAATAGCCAGCAAATGTGTGTTTGAGGGTTTTGTCATATTAAATACAATACCTCGTCCCTCAGTTACCACTATATCATAAACGCCATCTTGTCTTATATTCGCTATTCCAATTGTCTTGTTGTCTTTATTTAAAGTATAGTTCTGTGGGCTAACTGCTTTGAAGTCACTTGCATCTCCATCAAACGATAGAGTTTCGACTAAATCTCCATAAACTAAAGTATATTGGTTCCAAATATCATTAGTTGATGGTGAAGTGTCTGTTATTATTCTTACTTTGGCTTCCGCATCCTTGTCTTTTAAATAATCTTTCGTTGGGTTAAGTAACTGTATTTTGTTGGAGAATAAAACTACGGTTGTTTCGTGTTCCTCAATCAGTCTGACATTTGATTTCTGGGAATGTGATCCACAGTTAAAAAGCATGCTATAAAGTACCTCCTTATTACTTAAGTTAATTGGTTCCAATTTAAATTGGTGTCCCGCAGGAATTTCAATATTTTCCGGAAGCCAATCGCTCGAGAGAGAAGCTATGCACTCTCTAGGATTGTATACATTTAACTGAGCTTGCTTCGTGCCAAGGACATTCTGCTCGATAGTGATATTAACTGCTCCGTAAAAAACAAAAGAAATACAGCCTGAGACCATCGCTAATAACATTTTTGACGTCGTGGTTTTCAGAATTCCTCGTCGATTGAGGAAAGGATAAATAAGAAACTGTAATAATGGAATTAGAATAAGACCAAAGAAAGCGCCAGCGGATGACATAACATCTGGAGGAATTCTATACGAACCAATTCAGTTGTAAAGACGTTTGGCTTGGAAAATCATACTCGTGGAAGTGTGGTAGAAGAGAGTCCAAAAGAGCGGAAAAGTGACGAAAACGAGTAGTACTCTCAAAGTTCTTTTCATATCTTCGATTAAATTTTCATCATATTTATCTCCTGCTCTATCTATCCAGTGGTTGACCGGCTTTCCTCTGTCAGTTATCGATTTCTTAGTGGCATAAAATATACACTTGAGGGAATCTGACAACATAGTGTCAGGTGGTGTTTCGACGTACCATCTCTTCCCTAAGACAAAAAACAACTTAATTTAGTCATCATTTAGTTCAAGTCTTCGGAGGCATTCCAAATTTATTGAAAAAAGATTATTGATTTTAGTAATTTATTTATGTCAAATTGGAGAAATGCAGTATTATATCCGGTGTTACAGTATTAATATAATTACCTGAATAAAATATAACTGTTGATAATAGCATGAAGCTAGAAAGTACCAAGAAAGGAAGCATATAACAATCATCTCCAAAGCACTGAACAGATGCACGAAGTTGTGCAGTGAGTATCTGCCCAAACAAAGCTCCACCATTTGCCATCCAGTGAAAGACGTAAAAAAACCTGAAATTGTAAAACTTGTGAAAATATTTTCTTAATTTAAAACAACAATGTTTGCTGTAAACATGGTGTGAATTTATTCAAACAATAGAACAGCAAACTGTACCGTTGTTGTTGTTGTCTTTGCTCCGGAATTTTAAATTGGTCAGGTCCGAGTGAAACATAGATTGCTTGCAGCATACCCGTAGATATCCCATAGACAAATATTCCTACTATTCCCACCGCCTGAATGACCCCAACATTAGCCATTATTGGGGATATCGAAGAAAAAGTAAAAACAAAGACTCCACTCGTGTAAATACAACACATTGTGCATACAGTTCGGAACTGAAACAAACATGGAATATTGCATGTAATCGATGTATATCAGCAGAATTTCGATTTCTATCAAATCTCCCCTTTTGTTATTATTTGTAACAAAATTATTATCTTACAGTAGAAGAGTAAATATTTTGTACCTCATCAAGAAATTCACTCATAGCAGATAATAGCAATAGAGATCTAAACAAGTTATTTCTTTATTTAGAATCGTCTTTATCCCAAAACATCACCGACTTTCGTTAAAACTACGGAATGATTTAAATGCTAATATTAAAAATATTTCTAATGACTTTTTGGAAACTAGTAAAAATTAAATGTGTATGATGCACCCTGTATATGATGCAAACCCACAAGGAAAAAAAAAAATTATTCCAATGCCTTTCGTGTATTCAACAGGCCTTCCTTGGACGCACCAGCTTTGATTTAAAACGTAAATTAACCAATCTCCTTAAACAGAAATACCCATTTTCGAATTAGATGCGTTTTCTCTTCAAATAATAGAAATGTAATCTGTTTGAAGATAAAGACAAAATTACTGACTCTGTTTTCGCATGTGATATACAAATATATATGTATGGAATGTGATGTTACATGCGTTGGAAAAGTGCTCGTCACATTTCCACTGGCATATGCGAACACAAAGGTATTTTCTATCGAACACAACAACAACACTTGACAAAACCACTAAATTCATCCATTAGAGATCAGTTCGTCTCGAGTAATCGCCATTCTAGCCACAAAGGATTTTAAAAATGACCTCAGTATTTCAGAAAGCTTGTTTATATGATATTTAAAACGTTTAAATGATTATTCACTATCAAATGATCTTTTAATTTTAAAGTAATGTTTTCTCATTTGCATTTTGTTTTAAATTTTAGTTCTCTTCTTATTTATCAATGATCTATTACGTCGCACTTACTGTACTATTCACTTCTCTGCCAATGATTCCACCCTTCATTTCTCCGTCCGTTTCACAGGGTCCCTTTCAACAGTCACTCCATGCTTCGCGTAGAATGGCTATGGTACACCTGACCACTGATCTTTTACTATCTTTCAGTGGGGCAGAGAAAACCTTTTGACTTTCAATGTCTCAAAAACCTCGGTCCATTATGTGTCCACTCGTCACAATCTTCCACACGACTATCCCCTTATCTTCAACAATGCAGAACTCAATCTTTCCACTTTTTTTAACATTACACTGGTATGCATATGAAATTGTTTTGTCTGCTGTGAGGGTTTTTTCAACTCATATTATATAATTCGACCATGCTGAATTCGAAAATGACATTGGTTTTCCTCAATCAGGTCAGGTTTTTTCTCTATTGGCCATTTATTATAAGTCCAATTTTATCCCCGAATTTATTGATTTTTTTAGCTTAAACACTGTAGATACGAGTAATATTATAAGAACACTCGTGAAAAATGAAAACATTGTGTGAATAAATACTTTTATTCATACAATGAATATGGAAAAAAGTTTATTGAGGAAGGAAGGAAGTTTGTTTGGCTTTCCGTTTGTGTTTTTCTTCGGGCACGTCTCGCTTCAAACACCAGCAATAGTCCGCCAGCATATTGATATCCCAGTTTCCTGGTACCTCTCTTCCATTATTTTGATATCTTGGTGAAATCGTTCACCCTGTTCCTCACTATAATCCCCGCAATTTTCAGGAAAATAGTCCAAGTGGGACCACAAAAAGTGCATTTTTATGGACATGCGCGACCCATGAGCTTTGAAAGCTTCCATCAATTTTTCGACAACGGACTCGTATTCTGGACTTCTACGCTTGCCAAGAAAATCAGTGACAACTGATTTGAATGCCTGCCAGGCATTCTTCTCAGTTGGAGTCATTGCGTTTTCGAACTGAGTATCCTTGATCAAAGTTCGAATTTGAGGACCATCAAAAACCCCAGCATTTAGTTTAGCATCAGATATATGAGGAAATTTACTCTCGAGATATCGGAATGCTGAACCCTCCTTATTCATTGATTTGATGAAATTTTTCATCAAGCCCAGCTTAATATGAAGTGGTGGGAGCAAAATTTTGTTGGTGGTACAAGGGGCACTGAAACGACATTATGCGACCCAGGTTCAAAATTCTCTCTGGATGCCCATTCACGCTGTTCATAGTGCTTCTCATCCGCTCGGCTATCCCATTTGCAGAGGAAACATGGGTATTTCGCGTATCCCCTTTGCATTCCCAATACAAATGCCACAATCTGAAAAAAAATGAAAATATTTAAAGAATTTAGAGAATCGGTTCTATCAGATAAAAAAATCTATGCATTGGACTGTATCACTTCTGTGGGGAAGTTAAGTGTTCTTATACGCTCTCAAATAACCTTTGGAAAAACAACATAGTCAATAGCAATAGTTTACTTATGATATTAGTATTACCTTCAAATCTCGACAGATCCTCCAGTTATGTTGGTCGTATACGAGAGCATCCAGTAAAATTTTCATGTTATCGTAGCTCTCAGTAAGTTGTACGGAATGTGCTACAGGGACTGATGCAACCCTATTCCCAATGTTGAGAAGTACTGCTTTCAAACTTCGTTTAGACGAGTCATAAATAGCCTCCATTCTGATGCGTTATATGGCAGGCCCAAGCATTCGATTAGCCCCTCAACATTGCAGCAGTACACTAAGGAAGAGGTATTTTCGTGCACTGCAAAAAACTTGCGGAATTCTTCCTCTCGTTTCCTATACCAGGAGAATGTTGTTCCCGGAGCCAGCAAGTTGTCCTCTCGAAGTCGTGAGCCCAAGATCTCGGCAGCTAATTTGGAAAGTCCTAAATCCCTGGTAAGATCATTAAGTTTGGCCTGGTTGAGAGGCCTCGGCTCATTTGAAGCGGTATTTGGAGGTATATACGACTGGGACTGGTCATTGGCATTGGTCATTGATTCATCATCAGAATCATCGAAGTCCAGGGTTTGAGGTGGGTCGGGTATTGGAATTCCAGGACCATGGGGTACAGGTCTCATAGCAGAAGGAATGTCAGGGTATACAACAATGTGTTTATTCTTCTTGTTAACTCCTGAAAATAGAAACACAGAAACATGGATATAAAACTTGCATATGAAATAGAAGAAGCATTCAGACAGTGGCGGCTCGTGAGGGAAGGCTGCGGTCTGTAAGATATGAAATAGGTCGATGGAGTCTGTATATTTTCTTTCTTTTTCATTCATATTGTCCCTTCGGGGACAATATGAATGAAAAAGAAAGAAAATATACAATCATTGTATATGTAAATGTAACTTGTATAACAATATGTATGTGTAAATGTATTTTCTATAACAATATGTATATGTAAATGTATGATTACCATTATGGTGAATATTATGCTATATATGGTGAATATTACATTATGGTGAATATTATGTCAAGTTTCATACGAGGATTTCAAAATATTTAAGAAAAATAAATTTATAAGCCCACCTTGGAGGTTTGTCATGCAGAAATAGCAATCTGTCACGTGATCCTTTCCTTCTCTCCAAATCATGGGAATTCCAAAAGGCAAAGATTTCGCTCTGCCTTTGCTCCATCTTCTCAAATTTTCAATGCACGTCTTGCAGCACATATGAGGGGCGAAATTTTTGTCCTGGTCCCCTAGCTTAATTCCAAAGTATGCTCTATACATTGTCTTCACAAATTTAGTGATTTGGGACTGGTTATTTGGCATGGTAACCGTCCCACATATGTAGCAGAATCTATTGGGATCATTTTTACACGCTCTATTCATTATGAAATATTTTATCTATATGCCTGAAAAGTAAAAAAAGATATTATACAAGTGAAACAAGTGATGATAGATGTTACTCTTCCAATTCCGCTTTGACAAAATCACGAAAAATTCTATTTTACTTATGAGGCCATAGCCGGATAACCTGAGCTGATTGAGAAAAATGGATTGCAGATTCGAAATCAGCAGGAAACACTCTATGAGAATCACTTACTAAACCCTTGACAGCAAAATTGATGCATACCAGTGTTATGAGTAAGGAATAATAATATAATTGAATTAGTTGTGGAAATAATCGAATTATGTATATCTGTAACTATAAGTTTACTCCATGGCCCCCCACAAAATCCGTCATGGCCCCCAGTTTGGGAACCACTGGTTTATAGGCTAAGTTCTGCCACGATTACAGCGCGTAATGTACCAGCTGAAACATTTCAAGCAAAAATATCGGGTTGGGGTACGATCGGGCAGCTGTCCGATCCATCTACACATAATGCCCGATCTATCCCCACCCACTTAAATAACTTATCTTGCTTGTATTTTCAATATATTTGATACCTACTTATATAGTATATGACCTTTTTGGTACTTACGTATTAACGGGGGGCCACCACATAATGATGATTGGTTAGGTTAAGTTGTAACATTTTCGTTAGTTGAAAATTTCTAATACATCATATTTTTTAAATAGAAATATTTTTAAAAATATTTACAATGATTTATATTTATATTATATTGGCTTGCAAAAAAGAAACCGCATCTTCTTCACTTTTTGGTAGATCCCAAATTTTCATCATGAATAAGCCTAAAAAAAATAATTTTTTTCAGAAAATTATATAAAAAAAATATTTTAAAAAATATTGCTATTTAAAAAATTTGTGTATTAGAAATTTTCAACTAACGAAAATATTACAACTTAACCTAACCAATCATCAATATGTGGTGCCTCCCCGTTAATACGTAAGTACCACATTTTTATAGGTATTTTTTTTCTTTTCAGCCTTTGATGTACAGTTGGGCTCATTATTCGTAAGACAATCTTGAGAACAGATAGCGCCACTGGCATATATTTGTTGTGTGTACCACAAACAGTTGTAACATTTTATTGAATCTCGGGTTTAGCGCTGATTGGTTGCTCATTGCCAATGTCTTTAGAACATAATTATTTCCATTCATCACTTTGGTTTACATATTACTAAGGAAACATAAATGAATAATTAAATATAAATTCAAGAAGGGGATATATCATTACAATAAAGTTAATAAAAAATAGTCTTCTATAAACTTATGAAAACCTTCAGACGTGATAACAGTGTTCATGGTATTGGCAAGCCTGTATCCTGAACTGAAGTTTCAATGTATAAAAACAGAGCCATTAGTAGCCATTATTGCGCTCTCAGCAAAAAATTGATTCATTTATTTACATTTAATATTGAACATAGATTCAGATATTTTGTTATAACAAAGATAGAACAAATCCTGATATATATAAATACATATATATAGGCGGTTTATGAATGAAAAAAAAACAATGTTTGATGCATATTAATTTTAATAACATTATCATCAGACTGATGCTATCTGTACGTTCATGCGTCACTGCTTAGAATATCTTCCAATTGGCAAATGGACGACAGCCGAATGGATCACTGCACTGGTATGGCATTGTTATATCCGGAGCAAATGCTATTTCTAGATCAGCAACACTGACACAGTAATAAAGTCACTGAGAGAAATCTTATTTAGAAATGAAGCATGTTTTGTATTGAGCAGCATCATAAGTGTGCATATAAATTGTTTGTATTAATAAGTTCCATGTTACAAATTAAATGTGAACCACTGCAGCTGTGACTCTTGACGGTCTCTCACCTCAAAGGAGAGAATTACAGAAAATAAAATTATTACAGTGATTCATATCAATAAACATAGAGCCATTTGAATGATGATATTTGACAATTTTGCTAAATTGTTACACATTCATAATTACCATTGTATTTGAGAGATATTTTTATACATGAACACAAAAATTTAATGTCTTGTCCAGCCACCGTTGTTGTCTATGACTTCCTGCTCGTGTGTGTACAGAAAGAACATGATTATATACCAGCTGTTGATTCTTCCTCAGCACCTCCCACTCACTAAATGATGTTGTAAAAGCTGTTCCGTTCTTCGTTCCTCAGTGGCTTCCACACATTTAAAATATTGGCCCATATATTCTCGATAGGATTGACTGGACTAACCCTTACTTGGCCAATCCAGAAGGTCGATATTTCTTATATTTCTTCTATATATATCGTATTTCTTCATATATATAGAGGGAAAAAATTGAATTTATTACACTTTGATTTTGATGACATAATTTTCATACAGTTATATATATTAATCGGGGGTGCAGCCGTGCCTCTGCTCAGATACTGGTGTTTTGTTTTAGCAATCCCGCTTCCAAGTAGTTGTTGCGAAAAAGGGTTACACAAATTCATTTTAGATTTTCGCGATTCAAAATGCAAAAGTTAAATTATATTTGAGACTTCAAATTATTTAGTTATTGCAACTTTACATATTCCCAGTGTTTTTCCTCACTGTAGAATTAAACTCATATTTCATTTTCTTGAAAAGCTGAAATTTTTTTATCGATAGGAACTTTGTCTTTTTCTACCAAGATTCTCTTTTGGCTGTCGTAATGCTGCACAAGAAAGAACACAAGACACTGTTCATACCATTCCAACCGCGTACGCGAATGCTTCGTATGATGCCCTGTATGCAAAGATTCCGGTTGCAGTCGTTACTTCAGTCAGGATAGCGAATAACCAGAGTCCGACTGCGAAAGTGAAAAGGTTAGCCGCTTGCATTATGGATTTCATCGATGTTGGAGCTTCGGAGTAAGCGAAGTCCATACCCGAAACATTTAACAGAATTTCCCCAGTCATTATGAATAAGTACTGAAGGAATAGCCAGCAAATGTGTGTGTTTGAGGGTTTTGTCATATTAAATACAATACCTCGTCCTTCAGTTACCACTATATCATAAACGCCATCTTGTCTTATATCCGCTATTCCAATTGTCTTGTTGTCTTTATTTAAAGTATAGTTCTGTGGGCTAAGTGCTTTAAAGTCACTTGCATCGCCATCAAAGGATAGAGTTTCGACTAAATCTCCATAAACTAAAGTATATTGGTTCCAAATATCATTAGTTGATGGCGAAGTGGCTGTTATTATTCTTACTTTGGCTTCCGCATCCTTGTCTTTTAAATAATCTTTAGTTGGGTTAAGTACCTGTATTTTGGTGGATAATAAAACTACGGTTGTTTCGTGTTCCTCAATCAGTCTGATATTTGATTTCTGGGAATGTGATCCACAGCTAAAAAGTATGCTATAAAGTACCTCCTTATTACTTAAGTTAATTGGTTCCAATTTAAATTGGTGTCCCGCAGGAATTTCAATATTTTCCGGAAGCCAATCGCTCGAGAGAGAAGCTATGCACTCTCTAGGATTGTATACATTTAACTGAGCTTGCTTCGTGCCAAGGACATTCTGCTCGATAGTGATATTAACTGCTCCGTAAAAAACAAAAGAAATACAGCCTGAGACCATCGAAATAACATTTTTGACGTCGTGGTTTTCAGAATTCCTCGTCGATTGAGGAGAGGATAAATAAGAAACTGTAATAATGGAATTAGAATAAGACCAAAGAAAGCGCCAGCGGATGACATAACATCTGGAGGAATTCTATACGAACCAATTCGATTGTAAAGACGTTTGGCTTGGAAAATCATACTCGTGGAAGTGTGGTAGAAGAGAGTCCAAAATAGCGGAAAAGTAACGAAAACGAGTAGTACTCTCAAAGTTCTTTTCATATCTTCGATTAAATTTTCATCATATTTATCTCCTGCTCTATCTATCCAGTGGCTGACCGGCTTTCCTCTGTCAGTTATCGATTTCTTAGTGGCATAAAATATACACTTGAGGGAATCTGACAACATAGTGTCAGGTGGTGTTTCGACGTACCATCTCTTCCCTAAGACAAAAAACAACTTAATTTAGTCATCATTTAGTTCAAGTCTTCGGAGGCATTCCAAATTTATTGAAAAAAGATTATTGATTTTAGTAATTTATTTATGTCAAATTGGAGAAATGCAGTATTATATCCGGTGTTACAGTATTAATATAATTACCTGAATAAAATATAACTGTTGATAATAGCATGAAGCTAGAAAGTACCAAGAAAGGAAGCATATAACAATCATCTCCAAAGCACTGAACAGATGCACGAAGTTGTGCAGTGAGTATCTGCCCAAACAAAGCTCCACCATTTGCCATCCAGTGAAAGACGTAAAAAAACCTGAAATTGTAAAACTTGTGAAAATATTTTCTTAATTTAAAACAACAATGTTTGCTGTAAACATGGTGTGAATTTATTCAAACAATAGAACAGCAAACTGTACCGTTGTTGTTGTTGTTGTCTTTTCTCCGGAATTTTAAATTGGTCAGGTCCGAGTGAAACATAGATTGCTTGCAGCATACCCGTAGATATCCCATAGACAAATATTCCTACTATTCCCACCGCCTCAATGACCCCAACATTAGCCATTATTGGGGATATCGAAGAAAAAGTAAAAACAAAGACTCCACTCGTGTAAATACAACACATTGTGCATACAGTTCGGAACTGAAACAAACATGGAATATTGCATGTAATCGATGTATATCAGCAGAATTTCGATTTCTATCAAATCTCCCCTTTTGCTATTATTTATAACAAAATTATTATCTTAACAATAGAAGAGTAAATATTTTGTACCTCATCAAGAAATTCACTCATAGCAGATAATAGCAGTAGAGATCTAAACAAGTTATTTCTTTATTTAGAATCGTCTTTATCCCAAAACATCACCGACTTTCGTTAAAACTACGGAATGATTTAAATGCTAATATTAAAAATATTTCTAATGACTTTTTGGAAACTAGTAAAAATTAAATGTGTATGATGCACCCTGTATATGATGCAAACCCACAAGGAAAAAGAAAAAATTATTCCAATGCCTTTCGTGTATTCAACAGGCCTTCCTTGGACGCACCAGCTTTGATTTAAAACGTAAATTAACCAATCTCCTTAAACAGAAATACCCATTTTCGAATTAGATGCGTTTTCTCTTCAAATAATAGAAATGTAATCTGTTTGAAGATAAAGACAAAATTACTGACTCTGTTTTCGCATTTGATATACAAATATACATGTATGGAATGTGATGTTACATGCGTTGGAAAAGTGCTCGTCACATTTCCACTGGCATATGCGAACACAAAGGTATTTTCTATCGAACACAACAACAACACTTGACAAAACTACTAAATTCATCCATTAGAGATCAGTTCGTCTCGAGTAATCGCCATTCTAGCCACAAAGGATTTTAAAAATGACCTCAGTATTTCAGAAAGCTTGTTTATATGATATTTAAAACGTTTAAATGATTATTCACTATCAAATGATCTTTTAATTTTAAAGTAATGTTTTCTCATTTGCATTTTGTTTTAAATTTTAGTTCTCTTCTTATTTATCAATGATCTATTACGTCGCACTTCCTGTACTATTCACTTCTCTGCCAATGATTCCACCCTTCATTTCTCCGTCCGCTTCACAGGGTCCCTTTCAACAGTCACTCCATGCTTCGCGTAGAATGGCTATGGTACACCTGACCCCTGATCTTTTACTATCTTTCAGTGGGGCAGAGAAAACCTTTTGACTTTCAATGTCTCAAAAACCTAGGTCCATTATGTGTCCACTCGTCACAATCTTCCACACGACTATCCCCTTATCTTCAACAATGCAGAACTCAATCTTTCCACTTTTTTTAACATTACACTGGTATGCATATGAAATTTTTTTATCTGCTGTGAGGGTTTTTTCAACTCATATTATATAATTCGACCATGCTGAATTCGAAAATGACATTGGTTTTCCTCAATCAGGTCAGGTTTTTTCTCTATTGGCCATTTATTATAAGTCCAATTTTATCCCCGAATTTATTGATTTTTTTAGCTTAAACACTGTAGATACGAGTAATATTATAAGAACACTCGTGAAAAATGAAAACATTGTGTGAATAAATACTTTTATTCATACAATGAATATGGAAAAAAGTTTATTGAGGAAGGAAGGAAGTTTTTTTGGCTTTCCGTCTGTGTTTTTCTTCGGGCACGTCTCGCTTCAAGCACCAGCAATAGTCTGCCAGCATATTTAAGAAAAATAAATTTATAAGCCCACCTTGGAGGTTTGTCATGCAGAAATAGCAATCTGTCACGTGATCCTTTCCTTCTCTCCAAATCATGGGAATTCCAAAAGGCAAAGATTTCGCTCTGCCTTTGCTCCATCTTCTCAAATTTTCAATGCACGTCTTGCAGCACATATGAGGGGCGAAATTTTTGTCCTGGTCCCCGAGCTTAATTCCAAAGTATGCTCTATACTTTTAGAGTCAGAACTCGGCGTGGCTACCGGAAACTATACGAAGAAACAGTTAAATGAAATAAAGAGCAATAGAGATATAGTAAAGTAGGAAGAAGCGTAAATAAATAAATAAATAACGAAGAAATAAAATAATAAAACGTTCACTACACATTGTCTTCACAAATTTAGTGATTTGGGACTGGTTATTTGGCATGGTAACCGTCCCACATATGTAGCAGAATCTATTGGGATCATTTTTACACGCTCTATTCATTATGAAATATTTTATCTATATGCCTGAAAAGTAAAAAAAAGATATTATACAAGTGAAACAAGTGATGATAGATGTTACTCTTCCAATTCCGCTTTGACAAAATCACGAAAAATTCTATTTTACTTATGAGGCCATAGCCGGATAACCTGAGCTGATTGAGAAAAACGGATTGCAGATTCGAAATCAGCAGGAAAAACTCTATAAGAATCACTTACTAAACCCTTGACAGCAAAATTGATGCATACAAGTGTTATGAGTAAGGAATAAAAATATAATTGAATTAGTTGTGGAAATAATCGAATTTATGTATATCTGTAACTATAAGTTTACTCCATGGCCCCCCACAAAATCCGTCATGGCCCCCAGTTTGGGAACCACTGGTTTATAGGCTAAGTTCTGCCACGATTACAGCGCGTAATGTACCAGCTGAAACATTTCAAGCAAAAATATCGGGTTGGGGTACGATCGGGCAGCTGTCCGATCCATCTACACATACTGCCCGATCTATCCCCACCCACTTAAATAACTTATCTTGCTTGTATTTTCAATATATTTGATACCTACTTATATAGTATATGACCTTTTTGGTACTTACTTATTAACGGGGGGGCCACCACATAATGATGATTGGTTAGGTTAAGTTGTAACATTTTCGTCAGTTGAAAATTTCTAATACATCATATTTTTTAAATAGAAATATTTTTAAAAATATTTACAATGATTTATATTTATATTATATTGGCTTGCAAAAAAGAAACCGCATCTTCTTCACTTTTTGGTAGATCCCAAATTTTCATCATGAATAAGCCTAAAAAAAATAATTTTTTTCAGAAAATTATATAAAAAAAATATTTAAAAAAATATTGCTATTTAAAAAATTTGGTGTATTAGAAATTTTCAACTAACGAAAATATTACAACTTAACCTAACCAATCATCAATATGTGGTGGCCTCCCCGTTAATACGTAAGTACCACATTTTTATAGGTATTTTTTTTCTTTTCAGCCTTTGATGTACAGTTGGGCTCATTATTCGTAGGACAATCTTGAGAACAGATAGCGACACCTGGCATATATTTGTTGTGTGTACCACAAACAGTTGTAACATTTTATGAATGAATCTCGGGTTTAGCGCTGATTGGTTGACTCATTGCCAAATGTCTTTAGAACATAATTATTTCCATTCATCACTTTTGTTTACATATTACTAAGGAAACATAAATGAATAATTAAATATAAATTCAAGAAGGGGATATATACATTAACAATAAAGTTAATAAAAAATAGTCTTCTATAAACTTATGAAAAAACCTTCAGACGTGATAACAGTGTTCATGGTATTGGCAAGCCTGTAATCCTGAACTGAAGTTTCAATGTATAAAAACAGAGCCATTAGTAGCCATTATTGCGCTCTCAGCAAATTCCAAATTGATTCATTTATTTATTTACATTTAATATTGAACATAGATTCAGATATTTTGTGTTATAACAAAGATAGAACAAAATCCTGATATATATAAATACATATATATAGGCGGTTTATGAATGAAAAAAAAAACAATGTTTTGATGCATATTAAATTTTAATAACATTATAACATTATCAGACTGATGGCTATCTGTACGTTCCATGCGTCACTGCTTAGAATATCTTCCAATTGGCAAATGGACGACAGCCGAATGAATACCACTGGTATGGCATTGTTATATCCAGAGCAAATGCTATTTCTAGATCAGCAACACTGACACAGTAATAAAGTCACTGAGAGAAATCTTATTTAGAAATGAAGCATGTTTTGTATTGAGGCAGCATCATAAGTGCATATAAATTGTTTTGTATTAATAAGTTCCGTGTTACAAATTAAATGTTGAACCACTGCAGCTGTGACTCTTGACGGTCTCTCACCTCAAAGGAGAGAATTACAGAAAATAAAATTATTACAGTGATTCATATCAATAAACATAGAGCCATTTGAATGATGATATTTGACAATTTTGCTAAATTGTTACACATTCATAATTACCATTGTATTTGAGAGATATTTTATACATGAACACAAAAATTTAATGTCTTGTCCAGCCACCGTTGTTGTCTATGACTTCCTGCAGTCGATGTGGTACAGAAAGAACATGATTATATACCAGCTGTTGATTCTTCCTCAGCACCTCCCACTCACTAAATGTATGTTGTAAAAGCTGGTCCGTTCTTCGTTCCTCAGTTGGCTTCCACACATTTATAATATTGGCCCATATATTCTCGATAGGATTGACTGGACAAACCCTTACTTGGCCAATCCAGAAGGTCGCTATTTCTTTATATTTCTCTATATATATCGTATTTCTTCATATAAAGGGGAAAAAATTGAATTTATTACACTTTGATTTTTGATGACATACTTTTTCATACAGTTATATATATTAATCGGGGGTGCAGCCGTGCCTCCTGCTCAGATACTGGTGGGTTTTGTTTTAGCAATCCCGCTTCCAAGTAGTTGTTGCGAAAAAGGGTTACACAAATTCATTTTAGATTTTCGCGATTCAAAATGCAAAAGTTAAATTATATTTGAGACTTCAAATTATTTAGTTATTGCAACTTTACATATTCCCAGTGTTTATCCTCACTGTAGAATTAAACTCATATTTCATTTTCTTGAAAAGCTGAAATTTTTTTATCGATAGGAACTTTGTCTTTTTCTACCAAGATTCTCTTTTGGCTGTCGTAATGCTGCACAAGAAAGAACAACAAGACACTGTTCATACCCATTCCAACCGCGTACGCGAATGCTTCGTATGATGCCCTGTATGCAAAGATTCCGGTTGCAGTCGTTACTTCAGTCAGGATAGCGAATAACCAGAGTCCGACTGCGAAAGTGAAAAGGTTAGCCGCATGCATTATGGATTTCATCGATGTTGGAGCTTCGGAGTAAGCGAAGTCCATACCCGAAACATTTAACAGAATTTCCCCAGTCATTATGAATAAGTACTGAAGGAATAGCCAGCAAATGTGTGTGTTTGAGGGTTTTGTCATATTAAATACAATACCTCGTCCTTCAGTTACCACTATATCATAAACGCCATCTTGTCTTATATCCGCTATTCCAATTGTCTTGTCTTTATTTAAAGTATAGTTCTGTGGGCTAAGTGCTTTAAAGTCACTTGCATCGCCATCAAAGGATAGAGTTTCGACTAAATCTCCATAAACTAAAGTATATTGGTTCCAAATATCATTAGTTGATGGCGAAGTGTCTGTTATTATTCTTACTTTGGCTTCCGCATCCTTATCTTTTAAATAATCTTTAGTTGGGTTAAGTACCTGTATTTTGGTGGATAATAAAACTACGGTTGTTTCGTGTTCCTCAATCAGTCTGATATTTGATTTCTGGGAATGTGATCCACAGTTAAAAAGTATGCTATAAAGTACCTCCTTATTACTTAAGTTAATTGGTTCCAATTTAAATTGGTGTCCCGCAGGAATTTCAATATTTTCCGGAAGACAATCGCTCGAGAGAGAAGCTATGCACTCTCTAGGATTGTATACATTTAACTGAGCTTGCTTCGTGCCAAGGACATTCTGCTCGATAGTGATATTAACTGCTCCGTAAAAAACAAAACAAATACAGCCTGAGACCATCGCTAATAACATTTTTGACGTCGTGGTTTTCAGAATTCCTCGTCGATTGAGGAGAGGATAAATAAGAAACTGTAATAATGGAATTAGAATAAGACCAAAGAAAGCGCCAGCGGATGACATAACATCTGGAGGAATTCTATACGAACCAATTCGATTGTAAAGACGTTTGGCTTGGAAAATCATACTCGTGGAAGTGTGGTAGAAGAGAGTCCAAAAGAGCGGAAAAGTGACGAA
This sequence comes from Bathynomus jamesi, assembly GCA_023014485.1. Lineage (NCBI taxonomy): Eukaryota > Metazoa > Arthropoda > Malacostraca > Isopoda > Cirolanidae > Bathynomus > Bathynomus jamesi. The sequence continues at coordinate 636,039 of JAJOZX010000918.1, read as the reverse complement.
AACGAGTAGTACTCTCAAAGTTCTTTTCATATCTTCGATTAAATTTTCATCATATTTATCTCCTGCTCTATCTATCCAGTGGTTGACCGGCTTTCCTCTGTCAGTTATCGATTTCTTAGTGGCATAAAATATACACTTGAGGGAATCTGACAACATAGTGTCAGGTGGTGTTTCGACGTACCATCTCTTCCCTAGACAAAAAACAACTTAATTTAGTCATCATTTAGTTCAAGTCTTCGGAGGCATTCCAAATTTATTGAAAAAAGATTATTGATTTTAGTAATTTATTTATGTCAAATTGGAGAAATGCAGTATTATATCCGGTGTTACAGTATTAATATAATTACCTGAATAAAATATAACTGTTGATAATAGCATGAAGCTAGAAAGTACCAAGAAAGGAAGCATATAACAATCATCTCCAAAGCACTGAACAGATGCACGAAGTTGTGCAGTGAGTATCTGCCCAAACAAAGCTCCACCATTTGCCATCCAGTGAAAGACGTAAAAAAACCTGAAATTGTAAAACTTGTGAAAATATTTTCTTAATTTAAAACAACAATGTTTGCTGTAAACATGGTGTGAATTTATTCAAACAATAGAACAGCAAACTGTACCGTTGTTGTTGTTGTCTTTGCTCCGGAATTTTAAATTGGTCAGGTCCGAGTGAAACATAGATTGCTTGCAGCATACCCGTAGATATCCCATAGACAAATATTCCTACTATTCCCACCGCCTGAATGACCCCAACATTAGCCATTATTGGGGATATCGAAGAAAAAGTAAAAACAAAGACTCCACTCGTGTAAATACAACACATTGTGCATACAGTTCGGAACTGAAACAAACATGGAATATTGCATGTAATCGATGTATATCAGCAGAATTTCGATTTCTATCAAATCTCCCCTTTTGCTATTATTTATAACAAAATTATTATCTTAACAATAGAAGAGTAAATATTTTGTACCTCATCAAGAAATTCACTCATAGCAGATAATAGCAGTAGAGATCTAAACAAGTTATTTCTTTATTTAGAATCGTCTTTATCCCAAAACATCACCGACTTTCGTTAAAACTACGGAATGATTTAAATGCTAATATTAAAAATATTTCTATGACTTTTTGGAAACTAGTAAAAATTAAATGTGTATGATGCACCCTGTATATGATGCAAACCCACAAGGAAAAAGAAAAAATTATTCCAATGCCTTTCGTGTATTCAACAGGCCTTCCTTGGACGCACCAGCTTTGATTTAAAACGTAAATTAACCAATCTCCTTAAACAGAAATACCCATTTTCGAATTAGATGCGTTTTCTCTTCAAATAATAGAAATGTAATCTGTTTGAAGATAAAGACAAAATTACTGACTCTGTTTTCGCATGTGATATACAAATATACATGTATGGAATGTGATGTTACATGCGTTGGAAAAGTGCTCGTCACATTTCCACTGGCATATGCGAACACAAAGGTATTTTCTATCGAACACAACAACAACACTTGACAAAACTACTAAATTCATCCATTAGAGATCAGTTCGTCTCGAGTAATCGCCATTCTAGCCACAAAGGATTTTAAAAATGACCTCAGTATTTCAGAAAGCTTGTTTATATGATATTTAAAACGTTTAAATGATTATTCACTATCAAATGATCTTTTAATTTTAAAGTAATGTTTTCTCATTTGCATTTTGTTTTAAATTTTAGTTCTCTTCTTATTTATCAATGATCTATTACGTCGCACTTCCTGTACTATTCACTTCTCTGCCAATGATTCCACCCTTCATTTCTCCGTCCGCTTCACAGGGTCCCTTTCAACAGTCACTCCATGCTTCGCGTAGAATGGCTATGGTACACCTGACCCCTGATCTTTTACTATCTTTCAGTGGGGCAGAGAAAACCTTTTGACTTTAAATGTCTCAAAAACCTCGGTCCATTATGTGTCCACTCGTCACAATCTTCCACACGACTATCCCCTTATCTTCAACAATGCAGAACTCAATCTTTCCACTTTTTTTTAACATTACACTGGTATGCATATGAAATTTTTTTGTCTGCTGTGAGGGTTTTTTCAATTCATATTATATAATTCGACCATGCTGAATTCGAAAATGACATTGGTTTTCCTCAATCAGGTCAGGTTTTTTCTCTATTGGCCATTTATTATAAGTCCAATTTTATCCCCGAATTTATTGATTTTTTTAGCTTAAACACTGTAGATACGAGTAATATTATAAGAACACTCGTGAAAAATGAAAACATTGTGTGAATAAATACTTTTATTCATACAATGAATATGGAAAAAAGTTTATTGAGGAAGGAAGGAAGTTTGTTTGGCTTTCCGTTTGTGTTTTTCTTCGGGCACGTCTCGCTTCAAACACCAGCAATAGTCCGCCAGCATATTGATATCCCAGTTTCCTGGTACCTCTCTTCCATTATTTTGATATCTTGGTGAAATCGTTCACCCTGTTCCTCACTATAATCCCCGCAATTTTCAGGAAAATAGTCCAAGTGGGACCACAAAAAGTGCATTTTTATGGACATGCGCGACCCATGAGCTTTGAAGCTTCCATCAATTTTTCGACAACGGACTCGTATTCTGGACTTCTACGCTTGCCAAGAAAATCAGTGACAACTGATTTGAATGCCTGCCAGGCATTCTTCTCAGTTGGAGTCATTGCGTTTTCGAACTGAGTATCCTTGATCAAAGTTCGAATTTGAGGACCATCAAAAACCCCAGCATTTAGTTTAGCATCAGATATATGAGGAAATTTACTCTCGAGATATCGGAATGCTGAACCCTCCTTATTCATTGATTTGATGAAATTTTTCATCAAGCCCAGCTTAATATGAAGTGGTGGGAGCAAAATTTTGTTGGTGGTACAAGGGGCACTGAAACGACATTATGCGACCCAGGTTCAAAATTCTCTCTGGATGCCCATTCACGCTGTGCATAGTGCTTCTCATCCGCTCGGCTATCCCATTTGCAGAGGAAACATGGGTATTTCGCGTATCCCCTTTGCATTCCCAATACAAATGCCACAATCTGAAAAAAAATGAAAATATTTAAAGAATTTAGAGAATTTGTTCTATCACATAAAAAAATCTATGCATTGGACTGTATCACTTCTGTGGGGAAGTTAAGTGTTCTTATACGCTCTCAAATAACCTTTGGAAAAACAACATAGTCAATAGCAATAGTTTACTTATGATATTAGTATTACCTTCAAATCTCGACAGATCCTCCAGTTATGTTGGTCGTATACGAGAGCATCCAGTAAAATTTTCATGTTATCGTAGCTCTCAGTAAGTTGTACGGAATGTGCTACAGGGACTGATGCAACCCTATTCCCAATGTTGAGAAGTACTGCTTTCAAACTTCGTTTAGACGAGTCATAAATAGCCTCCATTCTGATGCGTTATATGGCAGGCCCAAGCATTCGATTAGCCCCTCAACATTGCAGCAGTACACTAAGGAAGAGGTATTTTCGTGCACTGCAAAAAACTTGCGGAATTCTTCCTCTCGTTTCCTATACCAGGAGAATGTTGTTCCCGGAGCCAGCAAGTTGTCCTCTCGAAGTCGTGAGCCCAAGATCTCGGCAGCTAATTTGGAAAGTCCTAAATCCCTGGTAAGATCATTAAGTTTGGCCTGGTTGAGAGGCCTCGGCTCATTTGAAGCGGTATTTGGAGGTATATACGACTGGGACTGGTCATTGGCATTGGTCATTGATTCATCATCAGAATCATCGAAGTCCAGGGTTTGAGGTGGGTCGGGTATTGGAATTCCAGGACCATGGGGTACAGGTCTCATAGCAGAAGGAATGTCAGGGTATACAACAATGTGTTTATTCTTCTTGTTAACTCCTGAAAATAGAAACACAGAAACATGGATATAAAACTTGCATATGAAATAGAAGAAGCATTCAGACAGTGGCGGCTCGTGAGGGAAGGCTGCGGTCTGTAAGATATGAAATAGGTCGATGGAGTCTGTATATTTTCTTTCTTTTTCATTCATATTGTCCCTTCGGGGACAATATGAATGAAAAAGAAAGAAAATATACAATCATTGTATATGTAAATGTAACTTGTATAACAATATGTATGTGTAAATGTATTTTCTATAACAATATGTATATGTAAATGTATGATTACCATTATGGTGAATATTATGCTATATATGGTGAATATTACATTATGGTGAATATTATGTCAAGTTTCATACGAGGATTTCAAAATATTTAAGAAAAATAAATTTATAAGCCCACCTTGGAGGTTTGTCATGCAGAAATAGCAATCTGTCACGTGATCCTTTCCTTCTCTCCAAATCATGGGAATTCCAAAAGGCAAAGATTTCGCTCTGCCTTTGCTCCATCTTCTCAAATTTTCAATGCACGTCTTGCAGCACATATGAGGGGCGAAATTTTTGTCCTGGTCCCCTAGCTTAATTCCAAAGTATGCTCTATACATTGTCTTCACAAATTTAGTGATTTGGGACTGGTTATTTGGCATGGTAACCGTCCCACATATGTAGCAGAATCTATTGGGATCATTTTTACACGCTCTATTCATTATGAAATATTTTATCTATATGCCTGAAAAGTAAAAAAAAGATATTATACAAGTGAAACAAGTGATGATAGATGTTACTCTTCCAATTCCGCTTTGACAAAATCACGAAAAATTCTATTTTACTTATGAGGCCATAGCCGGATAACCTGAGGAGATTGAGAAAAAGGGATTGCAGATTCGAAATCAGCAGGAAAAACTCTATAAGAATCACTTACTAAACCCTTGACAGCAAAATTGATGCATACCAGTGTTATGAGTAAGGAATAATAATATAATTGAATTAGTTGTGGAAATAATCGAATTATGTATATCTGTAACTATAAGTTTACTCCATGGCCCCCCACAAAATCCGTCATGGCCCCCAGTTTGGGAACCACTGGTTTATAGGCTAAGTTCTGCCACGATTACAGCGCGTAATGTACCAGCTGAAACATTTCAAGCAAAAATATCGGGTTGGGGTACGATCGGGCAGCTGTCCGATCCATCTACACATACTGCCCGATCTATCCCCACCCACTTAAATAACTTATCTTGCTTGTATTTTCAATATATTTGATACCTACTTATATAGTATATGACCTTTTTGGTACTTACGTATTAACGGGGGGCCACCACATAATGATGATTGGTTAGGTTAAGTTGTAACATTTTCGTTAGTTGAAAATTTCTAATACATCATATTTTTTAAATAGAAATATTTTTAAAAATATTTACAATGATTTATATTTATATTATATTGGCTTGCAAAAAAGAAACCGCATCTTCTTCACTTTTTGGTAGATCCCAAATTTTCATCATGAATAAGCCTAAAAAAAATAATTTTTTTCAGAAAATTATATAAAAAAAATATTTTAAAAAATATTGCTATTTAAAAAATTTGATGTATTAGAAATTTTCAACTAACGAAAATATTACAACTTAACCTAACCAATCATCAATATGTGGTGGCCCCCCGTTAATACGTAAGTACCACATTTTTATAGGTATTTTTTTTCTTTTCAGCCTTTGATGTACAGTTGGGCTCATTATTCGTAAGACAATCTTGAGAACAGATAGCGACACCTGGCATATATTTGTTGTGTGTACCACAAACAGTTGTAACATTTTATGAATGAATCTCGGGTTTAGCGCTGATTGGTTGACTCATTGCCAAATGTCTTTAGAACATAATTATTTCCATTCATCACTTTGGTTTACATATTACTAAGGAAACATAAATGAATAATTAAATATAAATTCAAGAAGGGGATATATACATTAACAATAAAGTTAATCAAAAATAGTCTTGTATAAACTTATGAAAAAACCTTCAGACGTGATAACAGTGTTCATGGTATTGGCAAGCCTGTCATCCTGAACTGAAGTTTCAATGTATAAAAACAGAGCCATTAGTAGCCATTATTGCGCTCTCAGCAAATTCCAAATTGATTCATTTATTTATTTACATTTAATATTGAACATAGATTCAGATATTTTGTGTTATAACAAAGATAGAACAAAATCCTGATATATATAAATACATATATATAGGCGGTTTATGAATGAAAAAAAACAATGTTTTGATGCATATTAAATTTTAATAACATTATAACATTATCAGACTGATGGCTATCTGTACGTTTCATACGTCACTGCTTAGAATATCTTCCAATTGGCAAATGGACGACAGCCGAATGGATACCACTGGTATGGCATTGTTATATCCGGAGCAAATGCTATTTCTAGATCAGCAACACTGACACAGTAATAAAGTCACTGAGAGAAATCTTATTTAGAAATGAAGCATGTTTTGTATTGAGGCAGCATCATAAGTGCATATAAATTGTTTTGTATTAATAAGTTCCATGTTACAAATTAAATGTTGAACCACTGCAGCTGTGACTCTTGACGGTCTCTCACCTCAAAGGAGAGAATTACAGAAAATAAAATTATTACAGTGATTCATATCAATAAACATAGAGCCATTTGAATGATGATATTTGACAATTTTGCTAAATTGTTACACATTCATAATTACCATTGTATTTGAGAGATATTTTATAGATGAACACAAAAATTTAATGTCTTGTCCAGCCACCGTTGTTGTCTATGACTTCCTGCAGTCGATGTGGTACAGAAAGAACATGATTATATACCAGCTGTTGATTCTTCCTCAGCACCTCCCACTCACTAAATGTATGTTGTAAAAGCTGGTCCGTTCTTCGTTCCTCAGTTGGCTTCCACACATTTATAATATTGGCCCATATATTCTCGATAGGATTGACTGTATTAACCCTTACTTGGCCAATCCAGAAGGTCGATATTTCTTTATATTTCTCTATATATATCGTATTTCTTATATATATAGAGGGAAAAAATTGAATTTATTACACTTTGATTTTTGATGACATACTTTTTCATAAGTTATATATTAATCGGGGGTGCAGCCGTGCCCTGCTCAGATACTGGTTGGTTTTACAATCCCGCTTACCAAGTAGTTGTTGCGAAAAAGGGTTACACAAATTCATTTTAGATTTTCGCGATTCAAAATGCAAAAGTTAAATTATATTTGAGACTTCAAATTATTTAGTTATTACAACTTTACACATTCCGTCTTTATCCTCACTGTAGAATTAAACTCGTATTTCATTTTCTTGAAAAGCTGAAACTTTTTTATCGATAGGAACTTTGTCTTTTTCTACCAAGATTCTCTTTTGGCTGTCGTAATGCTGCACAAGAAAGAACAACAAGACACTGTTCATACCCATTCCAACCGCGTACGCGAATGCTTCGTATGATGCCCTGTATGCAAAGATTCCGGTTGCAGTCGTTACTTCAGTGAGGATAGCGAATAACCAGAGTCCGACTGCGAAAGTGAAAAGGTTAGCCGCTTGCATTATGGATTTCATCGATGTTGGAGCTTCGGAGTAAGCGAAGTCCATACCCGAAACATTTAACAGAATTTCCCCAGTCATTATGAATAAGTACGGAAGGAATAGCCAGCAAATGTGTGTGTTCGAGGGTTTTGTCATATTAAATACAATACCTCGTCCTTCAGTTACCACTATATCATAAACGCCATCTTGTCTTATATCCGCTATTCCAATTGTCTTGTTGTCTTTATTTAAAGTATAGTTCTGTGGGCTAAGTGCTTTAAAGTCACTTGCATCGCCATCAAAGGATAGAGTTTCGACTAAATCTCCATAAACTAAAGTATATTGGTTCCAAATATCATTAGTTGATGGCGAAGTGTCTGTTATTATTCTTACTTTGGCTTCCGCATCCTTGTCTTTTAAATAATCTTTAGTTGGGTTAAGTACCTGTATTTTGGTGGATAATAAAACTACGGTTGTTTCGTGTTCCTCAATCAGTCTGATATTTGATTTCTGGGAATGTGATCCACAGTTAAAAAGTATGCTATAAAGTACCTCCTTATTACTTAAGTTAATTGGTTCCAATTTAAATTGGTGTCCCGCAGGAATTTCAATATTTTCCGGAAGCCAATCGCTCGAGAGAGAAGCTATGCACTCTCTAGGATTGTATACATTTAACTGAGCTTGCTTCGTGCCAAGGACATTCTGCTCGATAGTGATATTAACTGCTCCGTAAAAAACAAAAGAAATACAGCCTGAGACCATCGCTAATAACATTTTTGACGTCGTTTTCAGAATTCCTCGTCGATTGAGGAAAGGATAAATAAGAAACTGTAATAATGGAATTAGAATAAGACCAAAGAAAGCGCCAGCGGATGACATAACATCTGGAGGAATTCTATACGAACCAATTCGATTGTAAAGACGTTTGGCTTGGAAAATCATACTCGTGGAAGTGTGGTAGAAGAGAGTCCAAAAGAGCGGAAAAGTGACGAAAACGAGTAGTACTCTCAAAGTTCTTTTCATATCTTCGATTAAATTTTCATCATATTTATCTCCTGCTCTATCTATCCAGTGGCTGACCGGCTTTCCTCTGTCAGTTATCGATTTCTTAGTGGCATAAAATATACACTTGAGGGAATCTGACAACATAGTGTCAGGTGGTGTTTCGACGTACCATCTCTTCCCTAAGACAAAAAACAACTTAATTTAGTCATCATTTAGTTCAAGTCTTCGGAGACATTCCAAATTTATTGAAAAAAGATTATTGATTTTAGTAATTTATTTATGTCAAATTAGAAAAATGTAATATTACATCCGATTTTTTTATGCAGGAAGGTGGGTCAATGGCGAATGCACGCAAAAACGCTGCTCCCATAAAGGAAGAAAGCAAAAGTCAAGGTCCAAGGTTTTCGAGGTGCCTGGACACTCTGCGTTGGAAAGATTGGAGGTCACACGCAAGAGCAAAGATAGATTGAGGAACATTGTTCCAGAGTTGACCGTTTGAGTAGATGAAATATTGAAAATAGCGATTAACCCTCGCGTTAGAGAGCTGCACAGAAAAGGAATGAGAATATGTGGAAGGTCTAGTTCTAGTATTATGTGTTCCCCTTAAAGGAGGGGGTATGCAGTTAGAGAGTTCGGAAGAACAGTGTCTGTTATAATGACGATAGTAAAGAGAGAGTGAAGCAACAGTGCGGCGAAGAGAGGGGGATTGGAGACAGTCAGTAAGAGGTGGGGAATTGATAAGACGAAAAGCCTTTGATTCCAACCGGTCAAGTAGAGCTGTGTCGGTTCAAGCACCACACACGAGAATCGTATTCCAAATACAGGTGGCGGACAAGACCCCTGTACAGAGATAGCAACTGAGTTGGGGTGAAGAAACTGCGTAGCCTGTACAGCACACCTAACCCAGAGCCGGTTTTGGAAAGAAAGTACAATAAAACCTCTCTGCCTCAGCCAAATGGCTGTCGTTGTAGAGAGGTTGTTCTTTATAAAGAGGTTTTCCTTTGTCAATATTGTAATGTATATTTTAATGACCTATTTAGACCTTCATTAGTTATTTATACATACTTTATATAGTACTGTCTGTAAAGTATATTAATGCATTACTTAAAAGTATTTCACCGTGAAGGAAAACATTCTAGCCAATTACGCATCAGCTTTTAGGCATCAGCCAATCACCATGCCGCTTACATTCTTGATCGGGAAAATGACGGTAGAGACGAACACATGCCAGCTCAGGCTAAGTTAGCGAAAACACGTCCTGATGTGAGTAATAATGAGAACCTGTAAACAAGGCTTTATTCAACTCATAACATAACATATCTCAAACAAAACACCATACTTAATTAATACACAAACAATTAGTATAAATTAAAGAAAGACATTAGTAAATACATTAACAGGAGGTTAATATGATATGAATATTTATATTATAGAAGTAACTCGAAGGAGTAAGGTGACATTATCATGACATTCTCTCTGTCTAGATGTAGTTTCACCAGCGGTAACGCTGTGGCTCTCGCCGCAGACGAGCAAAACGGCGCAAAGATGGTGACTCCGTAGCAGTAGGAATGGCAACAGCTTCATTAAGTTGATCTACTGAGGCTGAAGGAACATGCGTGGTCTCCGGAGGGTATTTGCAGGTGTCGCAGTCACCCCTTAAGGGTGATGCAGCTCTAGGGCATGGAGCCAGATCCCGGAGAGATACAGATGACTCCCAGCCGTCGGGATATCTGATGTGGGCATAAGTCGGATTAGCTTCCAGAAGCTCCACTTCGTTTAAATGGCTCACTTTTGTTAGATCTGACAAATTGGCGTAAGAGAACAGGTTCAGGAGTCATAAGCCAGGTAGGAAGAGATGTACCCTGGCAAGATCTCCTTGGAAAACCAAAAAATCTCTCGTGCGGAGTCATATTTGTGGCGGTTGATAACAATGATCTGATAGAGTAAAGAGCTTGAGACAAGACTGTCTCCCATCCGTTCTCAGGTATGTTGTATGATTTTACAGCCAAACACACAGACTTCCAGATTATACCATTGTGGCGTTAGATTTGGCTATTTCCTGTAGGATGGTAAGGTGTAGTTTTACTAGTAGCTACACCAAGACTAGTGAGATAAGCTTGAACTTCACGGGATAGAAATGTATTTCCTCGTCGGAATGAACAAAGCTTGACATCCCACACAGAGAAGATAGCGTCGAGGCATTTGATGGCAGTCTTAGACGTCATATCTTGACACGGGATAGCGAAAGGAAACCTGGAGTATTCATCCACTGCAGCGAATAAATAAATATTCTTTGTACTTGATGGAACAGGGCCCTTAAAATCAACACTCAGTCTCTCCATACGCTGAGTTGCCTTAATGAGATTGCTTTCTGCTGGCCTATAGAATCTTGGTTTTAGTTCTGCACATACACGACAAGACGAACATACGTTTTTGACGTCATTAGTAGAAAATGGTAAATTCTTCGACCGAACAAAGTGCAGCATCCTAGTGATGCCTGAGTGACAAAGTCACAAGTGAACATCCATGGACTCGATGTTGAAACTGATGCGCAGAATGCCCGAGTAAAAGCATCAGGCGCAACATTCTCCTTGCCTGGGCGGTAACGAATATAATAACTAAAAGAAGCAAGTTCGAGTCTCCACCCTTGTATTTTGTCGTTTTTCACCGTCGTTCTTTTGCGGTTATCTAGCATGAATGCTACTGATCGTTGGTCTGTAACAATATTGAAGTGTCGGCCTGCTAAAAGATGAACCACTTTCTCACTGTCTCGATGATTGCAGTCGCCTCCTTCTCCACTGGAGGATAGTGAATCTCACTGCCGCTCAATGTTCTGGACATAAAGGCGACTGGACGTCCAGCTTGATTCAGGGTAGCCGACACAGCCACATCAGATGCGTCGCACTCCACGACGAAGGGTATGACATCGTCAGTACTGCTCAGAGCAGCTCGCCCAGCTTCTTTAAATTACTGAAAGCTGCAATTGCGTCCGAGTCGAAAGGGAACGATTTAGCTTTATATAGGAGTCGAACTTTATCAGAGAATTCAGGAATCCATCGCATAGTATGCGAACCTACCAAGTACGCGTTGGAGAGCTGGAGAATTTGTAGGAGGTGGAAGTTCCCGCAGCGGCTTCAATCTGTCCCGATCCGGCTTAATCGGACCATTCTCAAGCTGATAGCCTAATAAGTTGATTGATGTAGCAGATATTATCGACTTCGATTTGTTAAAGGTTAGTTTTCTACGTTCAGCTGTAGCAATAAACTTTGCGAGGTTCGCATCGTGTTCTTCTTTATCTCGCCCAGCAACGGTGATATTATCAAGATAAGGAGATGTATAATGGAGGTTCTCCTCTTCTACCAGTTTGTCAATAGCTCTCTGAAACACTGCGACACCACTGGTAACACCAAACGGTACACGAGTAAATTGATATAGTTTACCATTCATTAACTTCAAATGCTGTAAAGGGTTTATCAGAATCGCTAATATATTTAGTGAGATGCACTTTTGAGATCAAATGTTGAGAAGACTTTATATTTTGCCAGATCATTGATCATACTGTGAATTTTAGGCAGCGGATATGCGTCGAGATCAGTATAGACAATCGTTTCTTCTGGCGATCTCGCTCATCTTTTGTAATCACTACTTGCGCACGCCAAGGTGACGTACTCGGCTCAATGATGCCCTCGGCGAGAAGATGACGAATTTCTTGAGCGATGAATTCTTGGTCAGAGGACCTAAATACCCTGGACTTAGTAGCTAGCGGTTTTGCATTTTTTGTCATGTTTGCAAACAGTAAAGGTTCTGGCACGTCTGCTGCTGCCAGGCTGCAAAGCAGATTCACAAATATCGGAGGAGACCTTAAGTTCAGTTTTCTCCCTCCATAAACAATAGTAACAGAAGAATGCTGTTTTTGAAAATCTATGCCGAGAATAATATCACCACAAAGATTCTTGATTACACCCAGGCGGGTACTAAAATAATTACACCCTTTCAATGCAGGTCCACTGTGCATACTCCCAGCACAGGAGCTGTTAAAGAAGACAATGCTAGAGTAATGTTTTGATGCAGTGGCTCAATATTAAGTTTAAGTCTCTGAGCAACCATTTCATCTATAAAACTGTCAGAACTGGCAGAATCGATAAGGCCCGAGGCCTGATGTCCATTTACCATCACTTCTATAGTAGAGTAACGCAGGCATTGTGGTACCGCTGCCGTGACAGCACAAAGAGTAGGAGATAAGATCGATGCTGTGACCTTTTTCTTATTCTTAGATTGACAAACTTTTGCCCAATGTCCAATTTTGCCACATGATGAACAATCAGTCTTTGGCCGGACATTTGGTTCGAGGATGGATAGCACCCCTACAGAACCAACATCGCTTCTTCATGGTTGTACTAGCAAGTGTTGAATCTTCTATTGGAAGATCACTTCGTTGGTCAGCTGACATCTCAACCAGTGGTGGACAAATAGTTGTCGCGGCCGTGATTTAACCAACTGACTGATAAAATTCAGAGTTACGTTGTGCAAAGTCGAGTGCTTTAGCTCATCATATGCTTGAGTAAGAGTTAAAGTTTGACTCTCTATCAGGCTGCCGTATAACAGTAGAAGATAGTCCATTGATAAAAGCGTCTCGAACCAGTTCCATACGATACTCCTCGACTGTCACAGCTTTTAATGCACAATTCTTGCTTAGTCGATGCAAGTCTTGAAGAAACTCATCTAATGATTCTGAAGCTTGTTGACGTCTTGTAGCAAGTAGATGCCTTGCAAAGATCTCGTTTTTTTTCTTTACGTACAACTTCTCTAGTATTTCTATGGCTGCAGCAAAGGTTGTCTCATCTGCAATGTGTTTAAACACCGCAGCTGATACATACTTTGTTGAACAACGAAGCTTATCAGTAGCTCTCTCCGCATTCAATGATAAAGTTATCAAATGTTTTCTGTACTGCCACCCATTCGTTTCCTTTCATTTATCAGTGTTTTATTAAGTTGCATTTCCTCTCCTAACCACTCCTATGCGATGATTCCACTTTTCACTTATCCATATACTTTACAAAGGGTCCCTCTTCATACTTCGCGTGCGACGGCTATGGCACACCTGACCCTGATCTTTCTACTATCTCTGATTGGAGCAGAGAAAACCTTGTTCCTTCATCTGCTACTCATCACAATTGAATAAATTGATGTGAGTAATAATGAGAACCTGTAAACAAGGCTTTATTCAACTCATAACATAACATACATCTGAAACAAAACACCATACTTAATTAATAAGCACAAACAATTAACATATACATTAAAGAAAGACATTAGTAAATACATTAACAGGAAGTTAATATGATATGAATATTTATATTAGAGAAGCAACTCGAAGGAATAAGGTGACATTATCATGACACATCTTTATAATGAAACTTGTTTTCGATAAAGAGAGGTTTTTCGAAATGCCCATGGTGTTCGGTAAAGAGAGGTTTCGTTATATTGGAGTGTCGTTATTGAGAGGTTTTACTGTATATGCGATCTTTCTAGGAAAGATCACGAGAAAAGGAAACGCCAACAATGTTAAGAGAAGAAGAAGGATTGAGTTGTCTATTGTTGGAGGTAAGGGGATAGTCGTGTGGAAGATTGTGAGGAGTAGACACGTGAAGGAACTGAGTTTTTGAGGCATTGAAAGCCACGAGATTTTCTTTGCTCCAAATCAGAGATAATAGAAAAATCAGAGGTCAGGTGCACCATAGCGAGACTGTTGAGAAGGACGATTTGTGAAGCTGGTGGAGAAGTGGAGAGTGGAATCATCGGCATAGGAATGGATAGGACAGGAAGTGCGATTTAATAGATCATTGATAAATAAAAGGAAAAGAGTGGGTGACAGGACAGAACCCTGAGGAACACCACTGTTAATAGTATTAAGTTTTAATATAATTACCTGAATAAAATATAACTGTTGATAATATCATGAGGCTAGAGAGTATCAAGAAAGGAAACATATAACAATCATCTCCAAAGCACTGAACAGATGCACGAAGTTGTGCAGTGAGTATCTGCCCAAACAAAGCTCCACCATTTGCCATCCAGTGAAAGACATAAAAAAACCTGAAATTGTAAAACTTGTGAAAATATTTTCTTAATTTAAAACAACAATGTTTGCTGTAAACATGGTGTGAATTTATTCAAACAATAGAACAGCAAACTGGACCGTTGTTGTTGTCTTCTTTGCTCCGGAACTTTAAATTGGTCAGGTCCGAGTGAAACGTAGATTGCTTGCAGCATACCCGTAGATATCCCATAGACAAATATTCCTCCTATTCCCACCGTCTGAATGACCCCAACATTAGCCATTATTGGGGATATCGAAGAAAGAGTAAAAACAAAGGCTCCACTCGTGTAAATACAACACATTGTGCATACAGTTCGGAACTGAAACAAACATGGAATTGCATGTAATGAATGCATATCAGAGTGTTTCGGCTTCTCTCAAATATCTCATTTTTTCGTTGGGTAACGTTAATTGCACTGAGACAGCTATTTTCACGCAGTCAAAGATCTTCATTTGCATTTCAAATATTTGTTATTATTAAAAATTTTGCGAAACTGATTTCTTATTGTTATTGCTTCGGTTATTATTATTATTATTATTATTATTATTATTATTATTATTATTATATAATAAGTCTACAGGATTCGTTTTGGATTGTTTGAACCATTAATGTTTTTTGATGTATTTTCATTTTTAGGCGGAAAGGAAGAGAAAGAGATCAATGACGAAAAAATATGCAGGTAAATATTTACCTGGAATGAAGGACGTAACAGACTGTTATAATACTTGTAATGAAAGGAAGATATATGTTAATCTCGTGTTTATGATTCACTTGAATTGGATTCGTAGTTTTATTATTATATAGTGTATATAAAATAATTTCAAAGCTCTTATAAAGTGGAATTAAAACGATATAACCTTCAAGGTATCTAAAAATTAATCTACTCATATTTAGGGTGTACATATACGAGAGGCGGTCAGAAAATAGTTTACACGGCGTATAATTTTGTAACTAAAGGACCTACATTGATTATGTTTATATCAGGTGAATTCGTTAATCATTGTTGGCAATACTGCACATCGATTCGGCTGCCATCAACCGTACATTGGTTATATGAGTCAGTTGAACATGGCGGCTCGACTGGAACAGTGCCCGGTCATTTCTCCAACGATATTCCGAGTCTGTCAGTGGTCAAGAATTTCTCGAGCGCATTGTCACAGGAGACGAGACATGGATTCATCACCGTACTCCGGAAACAAAACGTGCCAGCATGGAATGAAAACACCCTAGGTCCCCGCGACCAAAGAAGTTCAAAATTGTGAGGTCCGCTGGCAAAGTGATGATTACCGTGTTTTGGGACCACAAAGGCGTTTCGCTCGCAGACTTCATGCAAAAAGGCACAACAATCAATGCAACTGCATATTGTTCAACACTGGAACGTTTACGAGCGGAAATTAAACGTAAACGTCCCGGACTGCTTCGTAGGGCAGGGCACTGTTCCAGTCGAGCCGCCATGTTCAACTGGTACGTATAACCAATGTACGGTAGATGGCAGCCGAATCGACGTGCAGTGTTGCTAACAATGATTGACGAATTCACCTGATACAAACATAATCAATGTAGGTCTTTAGTTACGAAATTATACGCGGTGTAAACTTATTTTCTGACCGCCCTTCGTGTGTGTGTGTGTGTGTGTGTGTGTATATATATATATATTATATATATATATATATATATCGTTCAAAAATTCGGAAACGCCACTAAAACTGACCCAAATATGCTCCATATTCTAGTTCAGATCTAGAATTTGGCAAGAGATGTTCCTAAATAACTTAATTTTACTTGTCCACGCATGCGCAATATAAACATTAATTTACAAGTTTAACGGTTAACTATCTGAAATCATTCTTACAATTATATCACTCAGGTATGTTATCCCGTTGTTCTTTCCACTAAATATCTATTTTAGGTTACTGGGTTTTTCATTCTTTGCTTAACTCCAGTGGATTAGTTTTGTTTATAGAATGTTTATATGTTTTCATAGATTTTACGTTTTTATAAGTTTTTGCCTTTCTAAAGTTTTTTAATCTATCTTTAAGAGGAAAATTCTTAAACGCCTCTCTTCTCACAATCTTCGTTCAGATCGTCAGTATGGGTTCCGCAAGGGACGCTCTACCGCTCTACTTGCAGTCTTCTTGCATATCTCTCTCATTCTTATTCATCCTCCTTTCGGGATTTCGGTGAAACGTTTGTTATTGTGTAAGACATACCAAAAGCTTTTGATAGAGTCTGGCACAAATCTTTAATCTCCAAACTGTCTCCCTTCGGTTTCTATCCTTCTATCTGTGCCTTCATCTCTGTCTCTGATTTCCTTCCTGGCCGATCTATAGCTACTGTTGTTTTAAATGTCCACTGTTCTTCTCCTGAAGCTATTAACAATAGTGTTCCTCAGGGCTCTGTACTGTCACCCCATTCTTTTCCTTTTATTTATCAGTGTTTTATTAAGTTGCATTTCCTCTCCTATCCACTCCTATGCGATGATTCCACTTTTCACTTATCCATCCACTTTACAAAGGGTCCCTTTCATACTTCGCGTGCGACGGCTATGGCACACCTGACATCCGATCTTTCTACTATCTCTGATTGGAGCAGAGAAAACCTTGTTCCCCCATCTGTCTACTCATCACAATCTTGCACACGACTATCTCCTTATCTTCAACAATACACAACTCAATCCTTCCTCTTCTCTTAACATTCTTGGCGTTTCCTTTTCTCGTGATCTTTCCTGGAAATATCACATACTCTCTTTCTAAAATAGTTTCCAAGAGGTTAGGTGTGCTGTACAGACTCCGCAGTTTCATCCCCACTCAGTTGCTGTCTCTGTACAGGGGTTTTGTCCGCTCCTGTATGGAGTACGCTTCTCATGTGTGGTGGCTCAATCACACAGCTCTACTTGACTGATTGGAATCATAGGTTTTTCTTCTCATCAATTCCCCGCCTCTGACTGACTATTTTCAATCCCCTCTCTTCGCCGCAATGTTGTCTCACTCTCTCTTTACTATCGCTATTATAACAGACACTTCTTCTGAACTCTCTAACTGTATGCCGCCTCCTTTAAGGAGACCATGCAATACCAAATTTTCGACACATTTTCATTCCTTTACTGTCCAACTCTCTAACGCAAAGGTTAATCGGTATTCTCAATCTTTCATTTATTCAATCGGTCAACTCTGGGAAAACTTTCCTCAATCCATCTTTCCCTGTCCAACCAATCTTTCAAACGCAGAGTGTCCAGGCACCTCAAAAACTTTTGAACTTTGATTTAGTCTCTTCTTCTTCTAAGTGGGGAGTGTTTTTGTGGACATTCGCCATTGGTTTCTCCGTGCATAAAAAAATATAATCGCTTGAAATCTCTTGTTAAACTATAAGAAATACAATTAATAAAAAGAAAAGAAACGTTGTGATATCACGGAATTTTTTGCGTGATTTCGCTGGCAAAAACAATAAATTTAGGAAGTGGAATTTGAATCGAAGTGAAATTCTGATTCAATGCGGAATACTTGAACGAATCAATTTACTAACAAAACCTGCCCTTTTTTGCTACTACTACTACTACTACTACTAATAATAATAATAATAATAATAATAATAATGATGATAATAATGATAATAATAAAATTCGAAATGGCTTCTGTATTATAATGTTTTGCGTACGTGTGAATTGAAGAATAAAAAATAAAATCTTTAAATTGCTTACCTTCCCTAAATATGTGTCAGCAAGAACGGCTCCTGCAATCGGTGCAAGAAATATTAATCCTTCAATAGCAGCCTTGAACGTTGATGAAGTCGAACCTGAAAACTGAAGTACTCTCTGCATATAAAATGCCACACCCCAAAATAATCCATAGTAGACCAAACGATCGAGTAAATAACAAACCAAAATGAAGATTGCCCCAATGGGATACTTCAAGGGGGGATTATCGGTGTCACTATGTTTTGGTGAAGCCGTTGTTGGGTTTTTCTTACTTTCTTCCGGTTTTGTCATATCAGATGAGTATTTCTGAAAGATTAAATTAAATTTAGAATAGTGTAAAGAAGTAAATCTTTTGAACTAGTCAAAGAAAAATAATAAAAATCCCAAATTTTTCATTTGCTTTTTTCTGACCGAATTTATATTCGTGAATTTAGTGTTTTTCTCACAAGTGGAATTGAGAGTTATAGTTGAATTTTTCCAAAAAATCTAAACTATGAAACCAATAACATTATTCTTGACTTAGGTACTATTATTCGCTTGAAACACAAAGCATATGAAAATCTATCCGAGTTAGCTAGTGAGAAAGATACGTGTCACGCTATAATCTAGGCTTTCTTAATCCGGACTTTGGTTTTTTTGCTCTTAAGATGCTTCTTGGTCTTCCATGTTAAAATACTCACGCAGGTTTTATACATTGAAAATGAAAGACTGATAATTTTATTAGTTCAAAGTGGTTTTATTGGCGCCGCCTTCAACCAACCTTTAAATCAGGGGTGGGAAACCTTTATTTGTGGTGGGAAAATTTCAACTAAAATACTTTGTAGCGGGCAAATTGCAACTTTAAAAATAGTTTGGGACATAATTAAGATGTAAATACTGTATGATTTTAAATAATAAAACTGTCCGTGAGCAATTAAATTACACATTATGCCCGTGGGGGGGGGCAGGTTCCCCCCCCCTACTTGAGAGCGTACGACAGTTCGACGAACCCCTTTAAATTATATATGTCGACGCCACTGCTGTAACTAGGTGTTTGTGCGCCTGGGGCAGTGGGTCAGGAAGACGAGGGATATAAAATTTATTATATACTGTATGTTACGCCCAAGCATCGAAATCGCTCAGTGAGCGAAAAAAACAGCCACAACACGTTGTGGATGCACCTAAGTGACCACACACCGATGTTAGATATTTTTTCGCGTCATGGCCGTTCTCAAACAAACACAACGCGTTGTGGACGATTCGGATATGATCACAACGCGTTGTGGATGATTTGAAACGACCACACACCGACCTAAAACTCGTACTCATAACGCTTGGCATAGAGTCTCCCGTTATGCTAGGTTAGGTTTGCAATATCAAATTAATGCGTACAAAGGTAAGGCCAATGTTTTCCAAAAAAGACAACCTTGGTTTTCTACTGAAGATACGTCTGTGCAATTAGGTCATTTGATTGTTTGTATTCACTTTGTAATACCTCTGGTGTTGAAAAATATAGTAATGTCTCTCCTACTTTTTATTTTAAGACTACTTATTATATTAGTTTGAAACAATATTTGGGTTTGTAATAAATTTAAAAAAGTGCACTTAGCTTTTTTATCCTTTACATTAGTCCTTTTGGCTCCGGCTACCCAGGCAAGGTGGGTACATTTACTCACTATTATCACCTGTATAATTTAGGTCTCCGGGGTAAGGGGGCGGACCCCCGTAGTGCTCCCCTCTCCCCCTTTTTTTTAAGGGTTTTTTTTGCCTCTAAAAAATTCCGGTAAGAAAATATGATAGCGTCAGCCGTTGTTTACATCATTAAAAGAGTTTTACGTCATTAATTAGTTTAATCGGTGAATACGTCGATAAATATACGTCGTGTTTATATCATTTCAATATACGTCGTGTTTAAATAGAGTTTGATGAAAGACCTCGGTGTGCGATCGTTTCAAATCGTCCACAACACGTTGTGGTCATATCCGAATCGTCCACAACGCGTTGTGGTTGTTTGAGAACGGCAATGAAGCGAAAAAATATCTAACATCCAGATGCATCCACAACGCGTTGTGGCTGTTTTTTTCGCTCACTGAGCGATTTTGATGTTTAGGCGTAACATATATAATGTTAAGCTATAAATAAAAGTACTAGGTTGTACACATTGAAGAAATTTGTTGACAAAAAATGTTTTTATTAAGAAATAAGATATTCTGTACGATCTTACTTTCTTTCATATAAAATCAAATCTAGAAATTAACAAAATTAAGAATTCCGGAAAAAGCGCTTTCAAATGGTTAAATTTAGTACCATAAAGTTACAAAATAATTTGAAGCTATTTCATAATCCTTTTTCACTCATATTTGTAACTTTCAAGGATAAGAGTTTTCGTCTACGAAAAACGAGAAAAATGTTCCGTATACTGACATGTTTATACCCAATTCAGTTTCAAAGACGTCAGAACTTCTGGCGTTAATAAAACTATTGGGGCAAAAATGAGAATTTTTTTAGCCCTAACAATTAAGGAAAAAAAAAATAGAAAAAAATGTTGAGAAACGTTAAAAATAAAAAAAAACATCTTTTATAATAAAACGTAAAAAGGTTAACTATAACCACTGTGATAAAATTTTAAAATAATCATATTAAATATATTAATTTTTTTTTTTGTCGCGTAATCAATTAATATTCTTTACGTGTCTAAAGATAATATAATTTTTTTTCGATACATTAATCTCTTTATATATTTATCAAAACATAAAAAATAATAAATATAATTATAATTTAGATAAATTATGCCTTATTAAATTAATGATTTAAAGAAGGAAACTTTTACTTAGGATTTTCCTTCCTAAAAAATTAGCAGCGGGTATTGCCGACGCTGCCTTCTGCAGGCAAAAAGATTATACCGCCGTTTTTAATAAAAACAGTACAAATCCTAATGTTTGCATTTTATTATTCCTCTTTCTTTCCTTTGAAAAACGTCCAGGAACCTAATTCATCATAATTTCCTCTGCAAGAGGAAGTTTGGAGGAATTACCATAACAAGCAACAAAAAAATTGTCTCCATTAATTATAATCAACAGTTTCTTACTAGTCTTGTGAACAATTTGCAGCACCGTATGTTCACGACAACATCCATGAAAGGTTCTCAAACTTCTGAACCTCAAAGTATGTATAAATCACTGCTAAATGAAATGTATGTCCTTGAAAAAGACTACTGGCCTGATGAAATACCACCTAATTACGGAGAAGCTGAAATCTCATCTCTCTGTAAGAGGTTTAAGCTTTCTTCTTACTCTGTACTAAATGCCTTTAGAGACTATGTGGAAGATCATGGGCGCCGCATCCCCCAAGATTTACACCCATTACTGAGCTGTTCACAAGTTATTCCTATTAGTACTGCTGAGTGTGAGAGGGGATTCAGTCACATAAACTTGATAATAACAACAACACGCTCAAGAATTCTCATAAATCATGTATCAACGCTTATGTTTGTTAAACTACATGGACCTCCTCTAGTTCAGTGGAATCCTGAGCCATATGCCATATCATGGCTGCGGTACCACAGATCGGCAGATGACACCAGGACAAGAGTTGCTTCAGACCCCCGAAAACATATCACGCCTGACCCTTTGTGGAAATTATTGTGAAACTTCCCACTGGTGGTATTTGGTAAGCACTAAGTAGTTTTAACTTCTTAAATTGATAAAATACATGATTGCTCTTTTTTCTTTATTTGCTTGATAATTATATTTATTTTATGATAATTAGTGAGTGCAAACACGAAATACTTAGTCATCGTGTGGCATATATAGAAACAGGATAGGAAATGGCAGGCTTTTGTCAGGCCCACCAGAGCTCCGGCACCTATAAAATTGGCACTGCACCCCTGTTAATAACTAAATACCAATCTAAACACCTGCCCAAGCAACATTTTTGAATGAAAGCTCGCTAAATGTTAGCGTTTTTGACTAATTTTGTAGGTACGATACGCATATAACACATTTGACTAGTAGACTAAAAAGTCAATAATTCCAAAGTTCAACAAACCACAGTGCGGCCAATATCTCTGTTACGCGATGTATACGCACGTAGAAAGTAGTTCCGAGAATTGACTTTTTGGTTATTTGTCAAATCGTGTTATATCAGATTTTTATTTTAGTAAAAATAGTATAATATATCTCTGTGATTTGGAGCCCCCCTCTGCTTGGCGCCCGGGTCAACTGCCACTGTTGCCCCTCCTTAGTTACGGCGCTGTGTCAACCCTCTTACCTATTACCAACTTTTTAACTTTTTAATTTTCAAGGAGTTTTTCAGTAAGTTGGTTGAAATTGGCACCTCTGTTAAATCAGTTTAAACCAGTTTAAAGTGGTTTTAATACAATCACTTTAATGAGGTTAACTGGTTACCAGTGTAGGGAAATAATGTATTAAAAAAGTAATCGTGTTCACTGGTTCATCTATGAGCAAATCTTTTTCTATAGTGCCGCGTCGAAGTGGTCATTAAAATCATGCTATTGTCCAAACTAAGTACAGTACATATTATTAAGGACATTATATTGTATAAATATGGTCTACTCGCTACTGGATGAGTTACCCGTTCTAGCCAAAACTAGCAAATTGTTGTATTATATTAATATACAAAAAGCGTCGAAGTTGTAAACTCTCTTCAAAACTTGCATTAGTACATCAAATTGTTGTTTCCTTACATTTGTACACTGTGAAAAATAATGAAAATTTTACGGTCAGAACGTTGGCAACATAGTTGCTTCTAAACACACGTAGAAAATACAGTTTCAGATACCAAAAACCATCTTAGTTATGTAAATTACTGTTCAAACTTGCACCATATTCAAAGCTTTTACAAAATCACCCTGAAACAGTTATCATGTATTCTGAATTTTATTAATGTCGCAACTCGAATACGTCATACAGGAACAACAAAAAGTGACATTGTTTAAGGTGTGAACAAGACCCTTTTCACTATTAAAGTTAAGCATTAACAAAGTGTGGTGACAGTTTTAACTCATGATCAAAGTTACCATTTTAAGGTTTCAGTAACTATAATTTCTCATGTCCATGTTTCAAAAATGCTATATTATTTTTCTTTTTACTGATTATATATAATTATCAACCTTTTAATGTGTGGGAAACAAACTTCACAATCATTTTAAAGTCCACGACCCCACCACTCAAAATCTAATGTAACTTAGCTAAATTAAAGGAATGGTACTTTCACTGTGGTTAAAATTTAAAACTTACAAACTATAAAAAGATACATTATGAGTATTTACACCTTGTTTATGTTTTTATATACATAATATTGGATCACCTGAAGATCATGGCCCTCAGCCTTCTTTAGTTAGCTTTATAAGGCTAACTAACGAAAATATCACGAGCTAACCTAACCAGTCGTCAAGAACGTACAGTTGACCTAACGATTGGTTAGGTTAGGTCGTGATATTTTCGTAAGTTAGCCTTATAAGGCTAACTAAAGAAGGTTGGGGGCCCTGATCGTCAGGTGATCCCTAATATTTTTCACAGAACATATAATTTGTAGTCCTGTAGACCTGCGTGTCCAGGAGACCCCAAGAAAATTGCTCAGCGACCCTTAACTTAAGAACTGTTGCTTCAGAAGAAAGTAAGGATCACCCGAAGATCAGGGCCCCAGCCTTCTTTAGTTAGCCTTATAAAGCTAACTAACGAAAATATCACGACTTAACCTAACCAATCGTCAAAGGCGTACAGTTGACCTAACGATTGGTTAGATTAAGTCGTGTTTAGATTAAGTCGTGATATTTTCGTTAGTTAGCCTCATAACTTATAAGGCTAACTACCGAAGACTGGGGGCCCTGATCTTCAGGTGATCCGAAAGTAATAATAGTAATAATAATTGGGGTTGTTTAACCTTCTTCGCAACATCTAAGGTCATATGAAGGAGGGGACCTACAGCTTTACGTACAATCCGAACCACGTATCGCTACATAATCTGGAAGCAGAAGACGGTCTCCCATCCAACTACTACCCAGACCCAATATCGCTTAACTTCGCTGATCAAACGGGAAGCGGTGTTACGACATTGGATACGACGTAGCCCAAAAAGGGGGAAGTAAAGTCACAACTTTATAACAAAAATTAGTGTATAAAACCAAAATTATTTTTTTAATAAAATTATCGACAAGTTATTCTTGTAAGTTATGAACAGAGAATACGAAAACGCCGAGTATATCTTCGGTACTTTTTCATTTAGCCTGTGGACTTAAACATTATATATATATATATATATATAAAGTATACAAAAAAGCCCACAACACCTTGCGCAACAAAAGTCCCCCGAATAACCTATGGAGGGGGGGGCTGGGAGAGGGAATTAAGTTACTGAAATCTTTCCTGGTTTTCCCTTAGTGTGTATACTATGATAAATACCCACTAAAATTACCCGTTTACGCGTGTATAAACGAACATAGAACAGACTTCATCATCGTCATGATCCGTTATATACAGGGTGGGCGGAAAGTAGCTCCCTATTTTGGATTGGTAAAAAAATACGTATATTATCCATTTATTTCAGAAGAAATAATATGAAAAGGTAGGCATACATGGTAGGTTTTCTCTAAAATTCAATGTGGGCTCCAACTCTTTCCACCAGCTTCTGGAGCCGCCCAGGAATGGCGTCCACTGACTTTAGCAGGAACTCCGGCGGGATGGAGGACATGACTTCCCGAATTCGGTCCTCCAGTTCTTCCAATGTCCTCGGTTTGGTGCGGTAGACTTCTTCCTTTACCCACCCCCAAAGAAAGAAGTCGCACGGTGTCAAGTCGGGGCTCCTGGCTGGCCATTGATGTGGACCACGACGACCCATCCAACGCCCAGGGAAGTGGGCATCCAGCCACTCACGGACAACAAGAGCGAATGGCCAGCCAGGAGCCCCGACTTGACACCATGCGACTTCTTTCTTTGGGGGTGGGTAAAGGAAGAAGTCTACCGCACCAAACCGAGGACATTGGAAGAACTGGAGGACCGAATTCGGGAAGTCATGTCCTCCATCCCGCCGGAGTTCCTGCTAAAGTCAGTGGACGCCATTCCTGGGCGGCTCCAAAAGCTGGTGGAAAGAGTTGGAGCCCACATTGAATTTTAGAAAAAACCTACCATGTATGCCTACCTTTTCATATTATTTCTTCTGAAATAAATGGATAATATACGTATTTTTTTACCAATCCAAAATAGGGAGCTACTTTCCGCCCACCCTGTATATATATATATATATATATATATATATATACGGTATATATAATTCTGCCAAAAGTTTGTACGTCTTAAAATTTATAATCCTATTTAAATACTGAATTGTCATGTATAATAATTAAGTAATTTACCTCCATGCGAAAGAAAACACTTCCTCTTTTTCCACTGAAGCAATTTTTCGTTAGCATTGGCACATCCGGGGTCAAGGAGCAAATCTATAGTTCGGTTTTATCGCTCTCACTCTCTAATAATATAAATGCACTCGTGAACTTTTTCTCTCTACTTTACTTCACGAAACTAAGATTATCCCGTCTCTTTGTCAGGTATGATGACTATTAACTTTCTTACAAGAACGCAGAAGACTATCATAAATGCTAAAATAGTACGTTACATCACATAACTAATTATATATCCATCAACTGGTAAAAAAAGAGAAAGATGTAGGCCTACTTGTAAAAAGATAGAAACAAAACTTTCGTTCAAAATTTATAGCGAAATAGCGTCGTCTGTGTTATGACGTCACAGATTCATAAGCTTGTGTATATAATTTTCATTACAAGTGAAAAGTCGAAACTATAACCATCCGCCAGATTCGGACGCTACTTGCCAATGCCAAATTTCATTGCCAATTTTTTTTTTAATGTTAAGTAACTAACCTAACCCAACCTAATCCAACCCCTGGTTATGTTATGTTATGTTAGGTTAGGTTAGGTTTGGTTAGTTACTTAACTTTAAAGAAAAAAATTGGCCATGAAATTTGGCAATCTGGCAAGTGGCGTACGAATCTGGCAAAAAGTCTGGGGTCCGGGATAACAGGAAAGTACCAAAAATTATATTAATTATAGTAGTTATAATACTGATTCTATATAAAGTAATTAATTATTATTTAATATATTTTATATAATCAACATAAAATAGTTACGCCTAATAAAATTTCATTTTCTTTAAAGGTCACCAAACGGAAGAAAATTTGGAGATCCTGAAATATAAGAATAACTAAAGACATAAATTTTAAATCGTTGTTTACATCACTGCTTTTTTATACTTTATATCTTTTATACACTTATAAATCCATCTAATTTAAGAGCATTTAGAACATTGTCTCGAAGAAGAGTTGTTTGAAAAGGCTGTTTTCATGTAGGTGCAAAGCTTTTTCATTTTCACTTTCATTAATGCAGTAAATCAGGGTGGGAAACTTGCCGCGTGTGGGCGTAATGTGTAATTAAATTAGTGTAATGTAATTGTCCGCGGAAAGTTTGATTATTTAAAGTTATGCAGCATTTACATCTTAATTATGTCCCAAACTATTTTTAAAGCTGCAATTTTCCCTCTTGATAGTTTTAGTTGGAATTTGGCCGCCACACAATAAAGGTTAAGATACAATGAGCAAACCAACATAACTAAGGTTCGCCACCCCTGCAGTAAATAAACAACATCATGTAAATTCATAAAATATGTGACCTATTATTGATAGTAAAAACAAACTGTCAGTTATGAAACCTAAAAATCTTAAAAGCTGTAGGCCTAGTAATTTTAAGCCCTGGCAGTGTCCGAGTTACAGTATTTCGTTTGGAGAAGTTCAGTTGAAGTGCCCGGATTCGCTCCTCCTCTGGGCTATATGCCTATATCGTAACCAATGTCGTAACATCGCTTCCCGTTGGTCAACGAAATAATTAAGCGACATGGGTCGAATAGTAGTTGGATGGGAGACAGTCCTCTACGTTCTGACTATGTAGCGACCCATGGTTCGGACTTCACGTAAAGCTGTAGGTCCTATCCGTCATATGACTTTAGATGTTGCGAAGAAGGTTAAACCATCCCATCATTACATTTTTCGCTCCTCGCTTTCTCTCTTCGGTGAAGAGGTATCTCTCGTTCTACGCCATGAACTTACTCACTTGTCAACGCTGATGAGTGATGAATCAACAACAACAACAAAATTTGGTATACTCTTTCGCAGTCATTTTGAATTTTCATTATTTAGGGGTTATTGTAGAAATATAGATGAAAAGAATGTCTGAAAGCTACTTAAAAGAAATTAAATATTTGTCGAATATTTCACGGATATATTCCAAGAATAATGTCGAGTCCTTTGCAAAGATTATATTATTAAACACTGTAAATGTGAGCTCGGGAGCATTGTCCATTTCCTCAGTGTATCAGTTTCTCGGAGACACTAGCACCGGATTATCTCTCAAAACAAGATGCACAGTTCCGCTGTACGATTCTTTCCAACAAATGTTTCGCTATGATATCAGCAGTATGATCTGGGAGGGTTACGACTTCACATGGTGAGATAATTTGTAAATAGAAGGATATATCGTTTCCATCTATGGGGTCGACCAAAAGGATCAAGACATCAATACCAACACGATCCAAAGGGCCAATTGGCAGAAGATATTCACGCAAATGCGATATAGGCAGTAATGAGTCTTTCTACTGCAAACAAAATGGATATTCTCTGTAGTAGTTGAAAATACCAATAGCGATGTTAAATGAAGTTCAGACAAACATTCTCACACCGTGAATATAATAAAGGGATGTTAATAATGTTAAATAGATAAAGAATACTTTGATTATAAAATTAAGTTTTATTGGAGTGATTTTATTAGGTAAACGTGATTATGGGCGATATGAAAATACTTTTTCAAGCGTTGAATAATCTTATTAATCCTTTAACGCCGACTGTTGCCTTATGGCAACATGAGCTTGATAATCGATTTTGACCCTTACGATCGGAATATTAAAGGTTATTTTGGCTTGAACAGGAAAATCTTTTAAAATACAAATTTCATAATTCAGGCATGAAAAAGGTTAATATGGAACACGCTTGAGATTGAATGTTTTACGGGGTTTAGTCAATGTTTGTGATTGTAAACTTAAGGAAAGAAAATACTGTACTAAGATTTATATTATCATTCAAAATAAAATTGATAGGAACAATAATGGAATGATAATAATTATAATAATAATAATAATAATAATAATAATAATTAGGAATCCAACATTAATGGGAGTAATGTATGTAATTGTACACCTATAATTAACAATGAAAATGTAGGAAGGCAATAATGCTGCTCTTCGGGCGAGAAGGAGTCACCTTGTTCCAGAAAGCAGGAAGGCAAATTTAAATTTGAATAGGGTAAACTTAATGAGGTTGAGTGCTGCCCCGCGACAGCGTGCCGATGATGTACTGAACTTCATATCACTTTGTGGCTTACACACACTTACCAACAAATTGAAAAAATGAAAAAGTATGACATATTTAAACCAATATAGCAAATAATAATAATAATTAATTATACGAAATATGTCTGAGAAACTTAACAAATTTCGACAATTCTAACTAAATTCATTACCAGTATCCAAAATACAACAGTGATATTTATAAGTAATTTCTCTTAATACCTTCCTCATTCCCAAATATTGAAGGTGTTCCCACTATATATATATATATATATATATATATATATATATACACACCAGTGGCGATTTCTTAATGAATGCAACGCATGCAATGCATGCGCGTTAAATATGTTCTCTTTTCAGATGTAAGTAAGGATTATAATTGACAAAAATAATTTTCAGAAACTAAAAATAGGCTAAGGCTTCAATCACGCATGTACTGGCTATTGGGCGGTGTAAACAAAATTATGTCTTATTTCATTAGACAATTAAGAACATTTTTCTGTACACAGATCGAAATACTTGTAGCTAAAGCATTCACTAATTCAGTCTGGGTACAGAAAAATGTTCTTAATTGTCTAGTGAAATAAGACATGATTTTGTTTACACCGCCTTGCCTTGGGCAATTTTTTAAGGAGACTTCTCACTATCCATAAGATATTTTTTTTTAGCCTCATAGCTAAATTCAAAAGGCAATATGTTTTAAAATATGCTTAGAAAATTTACTTAATATTTTTACTAAAAATAATTAAAAAGCTTTGTTCTGATTTTTTTTTAATTAATGAAAATAATACGGCATGCATTCAGTTTTATAGGTGCATTCAAATTCTGTTAGTCGTGGATACGACGATTTAAACAATTTACATACTGCAATTTCTCGCCATGAAAAATCTCTTGCTCACATAAATGCATTTGTTGATCTTAAAACATTTGGAAAGTCAGAAAGAATTGATTTAATACTCGACAAGCAGAAATCAGTTGCCATTTCCAGACATAACGAAGAAGTTAATAAGAATCGAGAAATTTTGAAACGTTTGATTAGGATAACATGTTTTTTAGGTATGCAAGAATTAGCATTTCGCGGTCACAATGAAGAAGAAAACGCTGACAATAGGGGTAACTATATTGAATTGGTATTTTGTATGGGAGAATTCGATGAAAAGCTTCAAAACCATTTAAAAACTGCGACTGTTTTTAAGGGAACATCATCTGCTATTCAGAATGACATAATTCAATCTATTAGTGCAGTTATGTTAGAACAAATAAAACGTGAGCTTATCGACTGCATGTATGTGGCGATTTTATTAGATGAAACATCTGATGTCAGCTGTTTTTCTCAACTCTCTACTGTTGTTCGTTATGTTAATAAACATGGAGAGATTTGTGAACGATTTATAAAATTCAATGACGTCAGCAATGATAGAAGTGCAGGAGCGATTTCTGATTTATCTATAAGGCAACTAGGTGAACTGGGCTGTTTGAAAAAATTAGTTGCTCAAACCTACGACGGTGCTGCTGTTATGGGGAGCGATCTTAATGGAGTACAAACAAAGATTAGAGAAACTGTACCAGAGGCTATTTTTCTTCACTGCTACGCCCATAAACTTAACCTTGTTTTATCCCAAGCCGTCGCTGAAATTTCCGAATGTAATAATTTTTTTTCAGTATTAGGAAGTTTGTCATCATTTTTCAGCAGTTCAACTAAGCGAACTTCAATGCTTGACAAAGTTGTTGGAAAGCGTTTCCCTAAACTGGCTCCAACGCGGTGGAACTATTCATCTCGTCTAGTTGAAAGAGTTAAGGAAAATAAAGAAGATATAATAGATCTTTTAAAAAGCATTCTTGAAAACCCAAAGAAATTTGATGAAAAAACAAAAAATAGTGCACGCGGATTGCTTGCTGGTATCGATACTTTCGATTTAAATTTTTTATTAGAAGTATTTTCTTCAATTTTTCCTTTTACTGAATATCTATTTAATGTGCTGCAAACAAAATCTATGGATATTGTGTATAGCTCAATCACCGTTGAAAGCACTATGAAAAAATCAAACAAATAAGGGATACAAAATTTGCAGATATGTGGGACTTGATAACAGAAAGATGTGGTGAACCTGTATGTAAAAGGAAACAGAGTCTTTCTCCACAAGAGAAGTATAGTCAACTATTTCATGAAATATTCGATAATATACTTCTTCAAATGAAAGAGCGTTTCAGTTCAATGGAAAAATTGGAATTCATTGAGCTTTTAGATTGCAAAAAATTTGAGTTCTATGATGTTACTTTCCCAGAGAGAGCTTTTGAATCTTTGAAAAGAAGCTACAATTCATTTTTTGAGTTTCCTCGTCTCCGTTCTGAATTGTGTGTTTTATATTCGCACAAATCTTTTGCCAAAAAGAATGTTGCTGAGCTCCTAAAATATCTACTGGAAAGCGAAATGCACAAAGGTCTTAAGGAAATATATAAATTGACGAATTTTATTCTAACTATACCAATATCGACAGCAAGTGTTGAGCGATCATTTTCTGCGCTTAAAAGAATTAAAAGTTATTTACGGAGTTCCCAAAGTGAAGAAAGGCTATCTAATCTTGCCTTAATTTCAATTGAAAAAAATTTCCTCAAGAAGCTTATGGAGAATCGAGAGTACTTTTACAATTTGGTCATCGAAGAATTTTGCAGGAAAACTAGGAGA
The DNA here is from genome assembly GCA_023014485.1 of Bathynomus jamesi. Taxonomy (NCBI): domain Eukaryota; kingdom Metazoa; phylum Arthropoda; class Malacostraca; order Isopoda; family Cirolanidae; genus Bathynomus; species Bathynomus jamesi. The sequence goes on along the minus strand of JAJOZX010000918.1, from coordinate 604,716 downwards.
GCAGAATTTCAATTCAAATAATGCTTCACAATTATTTAAGGTAAATTTTAAATTTGTATCTTTTTCTTTAGATCAATTCGGTAACTACTATATATAAATATGTCTAATTTTTTGTTCGCATATTTAAGCCTAACATTAAATGAACTTTCCTTCAAAGAGGTCCCCAAAAGTTTGTAAAACACCTTTAATTTGCTAAGTTCTATGTAAACAATTGCAAAGTTTGGGCAAGAGGGTTAGGCGGATGTTTTTCTTCCATTCCATAACATTGCATGCCTGAACAAAAATGTCACGAGTCGCCACTGATACACACACACACACACACACAAAATATATATATATATATATATATATATATAATTAAACAAAAGAATAAACAGTAAATAAACATATTAACATTATATGACGCAACAGAAAACGGAATATGAAAAAAAAGCAAAAAAGGGGAAACTCTCAGATTATTAAATAATCTAAGGAAATACTAATGCTAATAGCTATAGTTAATCATTAGTTAGGGTTTACAGTTAACTCTACTTCAGGGTTAGAGTAATATTAATGCAAATTCGTCTTTCGTAAGAAAGGTGAACTAATCAGGAGAAAGGCAGATATTTTAAAGGTGTTTATAATTTAATTATTTTTGTAAACTTTGGTTTGTGTGATCAAAGGCTTTGCATTGCTGAGGAGTTAATGGATAAAAAATTAGAATTACATTCAGGATAGGATTTGTTGACCATTTTAGGGCCATTATAAGTTTTCTTGGGTATTATTATTATTATTATTTAATAGGCTGACCATACGTACCGTTTTGAACGGGACAGTACCGTTTTTTTAATATTTCCTGGCCGTCCCGTCGTTTTAATAAAAATGTCAATTTTGTCCCGGTTTATGTACTTACTTTTTCATGAATACAGAATATTACATAACCCCCGTCCCTTTTTTGCCATCTCAATGTCCCGTTTTTGTCTCAAGGAAATATGGTCAGCCTATTATTTAAGCATCTATCTTCATGTCTTCGAGAGATGTACTAAGACGACAGAAATGCTTGACGGTCCCATTCAGGCCAGGATTATGGCCTAGGCACCATAGGCACTGTGCCTAGGGCCTACGAAAATAATAGTGCCTAAATTTTATATATGTTATAAACAATAATCAGCACTAGGTGACTATTCAGTTTTGTGTACCTTCTCCCGACTCCCTTCCTAATCCTTGACGTCTGTTACTGATAATTTTTTCAATGTCAACACGCATCCGCCATACGGACGTCAAAGGGTCACTCCCTGTGACGTCAAAGCCGGCAGGGAAGGACACACCGCATACTCCGAGTCAAGTCAGTCAAGTTATATTCTTATCTTATCTTATGTCTTCTTAAAGAAATTCGAAACAAGTTTAATGAATATGAAGACCAAGCGAAGGAACTGGTGTCTTCACATTATGCACAATCTATAGTTAGACAACGTACCCGCAAGGAAATGTTCGATGAAGGAACTGCAGTGCAGCTGAAGTTAAAATAAGTGCAACAGACAAATCCCGTATAAAATTTTCTATACAATTGTAAATAAACTTATCACGGAAATGAAAAAACGCAAACCAGTTTGTGATAGCTTGAATGAAAAATTCAGCTTCCTCACAGATCACAAACTACTTGAGGTTAAGGTCAAAAGGAAGGGAATGGCTTTCATTAATGTCATTCCTCTCCATTGAATACGACTCGCTTCGCTCCATGAACTTTGGTGGCATTATCGGAAATTTTGTGAAAAGAAAGAGCAGAAAAGTATCAGTGTAAAGACCAATTGCTCAAATTAGCGGTACGTACAAAAATTTCACTCAGGAAGTCATTGTAATGGTTGAAATATAAAATTCGGTAGCATAACCTCGTTAACCTCGTTCATGTTCCGTATGTTGGTCTCTCTTCACACGAAGGTCAAGCTGGTGGCCCCGCCTCTAGGCCTGGCTTGGTGGAGGAGCGAGTTGCTCTCTTGCGCTCTCCACCGCACATAGCCAGGTACACCCGGCTCATCTGGTACCGTCCTGAGCTAGCATGGCATCTAGTTTTCGCTTGAAGACTTCAACTTACCTATACAAATTTTATTTTTTGTGTGTGGATATTTGGCTTACGAGGTGTAAGTGCCTGGGGCCTACAAATATATTAATCCGGCTCTGGTCCCACGTATCGTTCAGCTTGCAACAAAACACGCGAGTTTCTTCATGTTTACTTTAATGAATCCATTGAAGTTGATAAACAAAGCATACCATATTAATTGTAAATCAAGTACAATTAGTTTTGGATCACCTGAAGATCAGGGCCCCCAGCCTTCTCTACTAACGAAAATATCACGACCTAACCTAACCAATCGTTAGGTCAACTGTACGCCCTTGACGATTGGTTAGGTTAGCTCGTGATATTTTCGTTAGTTAGCCTTATAAAGCTCACTAAAGAAGGCTGGGGGCCCTGATCTTCAGGTGATCCTTAGTTTTCGTAGTAAATGATTATAAACATTGAGTAGTTTGGTACAATTAAATGGAAGTTTCTTTGCCATCTTCGTTTTCTTTCTATGCACAAACAATAGCTGTAACTTTTCACAAATACGAGGAATACAAAGTCAAAACATGGTCTACAAAAGTGATCGAAATTAACTTAAAATCATTTCTTGAGAATTGTCTACTAACTCTGTTAAGACGAGAGGAACTATTAAAATGCTGAATTATATTTTAATTCGTGAAAATATATATGATTAAACTAAATAAAACATTATTATGTAGTAAAAATAATAATTAAACAATATCACTATTTTAGAATAATCCATCTGGCGACTTGGGGGCACACTAATGATTCCCTTTAATCTTCATCACTCTTCATTCGGGTGAGTTTTACATCGCTAACGTGTTAAATGATGTTAAATAAACTCGTTCACTCCGCTTTTGTGTATCCAGAAAATTTCAGGAATTAATGTTGTCGCGGCAGAAACTAATTAAATGTAACTTTAGTTAATTTTCCATTATTTTTGTTTAATTTCTTATTTTCTCTCGTGAAAACTTAAGTGAATCTGAAAAGTCTGATTAGACTAGACTACTTTTCCATTAAAATAGAGTATTAAACGTTAATGCCAACATTATGTAAACCAATATGGAGGTGATGTATACCTTATGTAATGCACTGCTTCTGAATAAAAATTATTTGTTTGTGTACTGAACCAGTTCGATCTGGAGTGTATGCAAAAAAGCTTTCAGGATTTTATAATACAAGTATATGTATTTATTTATTTACTTGTTTATTTATTATATATTTAGGATCTTTTCCGTTTGACTGCCGCCATTGAAACATACCCGAAAATATCACGACTTAACCTAACCAATTATCAAGGGCGTACAGTTGATTTATTATTAATTATAACATTGTTTGTTTCTGGAATAGTATTTACTATTTACTAATAGATCAACCGTACGCCCTTGATAATTGGTTAGGTTAAGTCGTGATATTTTCGGGTATGTTTCAATGGCGGCAGTCAAACGGAAAAGATCCTATATTTAGCCTCTCTACGATAAGAAATAATAATTAAATGGTTTATTTTTTAAATTTTCTTTACTAGGTAATTAAAGAAAACTGTTTTAGCGGTAACTCAACTATGATTATAAAATATTTTAATGTCCCACAAGTTGCCGGATATATTATTCTAAAATACTGATATTGACGAATTATTTCTACTATGAATAACGAAGTTTTATTCAATTTAATTATAGATTTTTATGAATTAAAATACTGTACAATTCAGCATTTAATACTTCCTCTTCGCTCAACACGATCAGAAGACAAAACATTAAGTTTTTTATTTCTTAAATAGGATGCGTAGCGTTCTAAGATACATTATTTAAACAAAACTCTCTAACTGCATTTCTCCTCCTTTAAGGAGAACATTCAGTAGCAGACTTTCGACACATTTTCATCCTTTTTCTGTCCAACTTTCTAACGCAAAAGTTAATGGCTCTACTCAATCTTTCATCTACTCAACCGGTCAACTGTGAAACAGCCTTCCTCGATCCACCTTTCTTCCTGTTTGTGACCTTCAATCTTTCAACCGCAGAGTGTCCAGGCATCGCGAAAAGTTTGAACCTTGATTTTGGTGTTTTTCTTCTCTTCCTATGGGCGGATGGCGTTTTTGCGAGCGTTCGCCCTTGGTCCCTCTTTCTTGCATAAATAATCCTATTATATATGTACCTATGCATTATACATAGTAGACAGTATTTGGTCGTATGACGTTATATTTTATATTTCATTGCAATAACTGTTGCTAAAAAAGCTTTTTCTTATTTTTGTTTTAGTTTATATTGCTATTAACTCTATTACGGCTGTAATTTTGGTTTCAGATTCATTGTCTTGCACAGTATATATATATATATATATATATATATATATAATATATATATATATATATATATATATTCTTTAGGAACACCCAGAGAACTAAATCGTAATTTCCTCACAAAGAAAAACTTCCCAATGCGCTCATCTTATCTCATGTTTATTCATGTAAGTGCTTTCGCTGTCAAGCGAACTGCATTAATGGGCAGTACCTGCCGCCAATACAAACTCAGGATAAATGAACATCGGGGAATTTCTAGTCGTACTTCACGCTCTTTAAATAAACCCTAAAAATCCCCTGTAAGAGATCACTGCCTCGTGGCAGATCACCCCATTAACCCTTCCACTTTCCAAATCATAAATACAACCAATAACAACCAACTTACTGACCTTCGCATCTTAGAATCCACACCAAATGATTATAGTTTTGCGTTTGACCTGACCATCACAAGATAATATTGATTTTTAATTTTTTTAAATTTTTAAAAATTGTTAAAGTATTATTGAACTGTGGCTTCATATGCCAATTTTCATAATTAGAATTATGCTTACGAACTTCTGAAGTAACTTTTTATTATTATGATAATGATAATGATGATGATAAGCTTTATTATTAATTCCATTTAATTCTATTTTATTAATTCTATTTTTTTATTATCAATTGTCGTTTCACAATATTTTAGCCTAATATTTTTGTATCGTCTTTTACCGTTTAATAATGATTTACAATTTTATAACATTGAGGATAAAAAATTACTTCCGAAGCGTTTGCCTGCTACACCTCCTAAACAGGAATGATAAGTATTTACGTTTCCCTGTTCATCCTTAAATTGCGCTTCCCTACGAGCAAACCTTTAAATGAAATTTATATATATATATATATATATATATATATATATATATATATATATATATATATATATATATATATATATATATATAATATTTAGTAGAAATCCAATGACAAGGAGAAATGTAAATGCCATGAAAAGTCTTCTTTATTGCGCAACGTTTCGAGCAATACGCTCATCTTCAGGCTGTTTAATAACAATGTGAAATTAAAATCAATATTGAATGAAAAACAAACAGAAATTTCTATAACCTATTCGTAAAGACAAATTTTAAAAGACTGAGAAAAGAGGGTTAAGTTCTAAGTTATACAGATTTACATATCAAAATTAAGAAGTTATTTTTAAATACATGTAGTAAATGTGAAATTAATACACTGGAAAAATTACCAATAGTACACTGGAACAATGGAGCTATCTACCTTACACAGCAGTATCCGAGGCCGACTAATTTGAGCAGAGGAGACGGGAATGAAAGATGGCGAGGGAGATAGGGGAAGGAGGGATTATAAGGAATTGGGGAAGGAGGAGGGATCATAGCAGATTGAGAGGGACGGACGATGAGTCAACATTCAGACTAGGGGACAATGCTTTAATGAAAAGGGATTCTAAAATTCTTAGTGAGTTGGGACAAGTATTACAACCAAGAATTTTAAAATTGTCTAAAGTGACATCAATTTTGCATTTGATGCTATGTTCACGTATGCTGGAGGCTTCCTTAGTTTTTAAAATTTTACCTGTTCGGCCACTTATTCCCATATGCGAATAAAATCTAGCCCTGAGAGAGCGAACAGTGCTGCCGATGTAATTCCCAAGGAGACACCTAGGGCAGGTAAATAAATATACAACACTCGTTGCGTAGCGGTGTTGTATATTTATTTACCTGCCCTAGGTGTCTCCTTGGGAATTACATCGGCAGCACTGTTCGCTCTCTCAGGGCTAGATTTTATTCGCATATGGGAATAAGTGGCCGAACAGGTAAAATTTTAAAAACTAAGGAAGCCTCCAGCATACGTGAACATAGCATCAAATGCAAAATTGATGTCACTTTAGACAATTTTAAAATTCTTGGTTGTAATACTTGTCCCAACTCACTAAGAATTTTAGAATCCCTTTTCATTAAAGCATTGTCCCCTAGTCTGAATGTTGACTCATCGTCCGTCCCTCTCAATCTGCTATGATCCCTCCTCCTTCCCCAATTCCTTATAATCCCTCCTTCCCCTATCTCCTCGCCATCTTTCATTCCCGTCTCCTCTGCTCAAATTAGTCGGCCTCGGATACTGCTGTGTAAGGTAGATAGCTCCATTGTTCCAGTGTACTATTGGTAATTTTTCCAGTGTATTAATTTCACATTACTACATGTATTTAAAAATAACTTCTTAATTTGATATGTAAATCTGTATAACTTAGAACTTAACCCTCTTTTCTCAGTCTTTTAAAATTTGTCTTTACGAATAGGTTATAGAAATTTCTGTTTGTTTTTCATTCAATATTGATTTTAATTTCACATTGTTATTAAACAGCCTGAAGATGAGCGTATTGCTCGAAACGTTGCGCAATAAAGAAGACTTTTCATGGCATTTACATTTCTCCTTGTCATTGGATTTCTACTAAATATTAAATTGAAGCTCTGTAGAAGCAACCCGCATAATTATATTATATATATATATATATATATATATATATATATATAAATCTCATTTCCCAACGAATTGGGGTGGGAAGTGACAAATAACCCGGATGTAAAATACAGAATGTAATGAAGAGGAGTAAAGGTAGAAATTAAATCGTACACATCCATTCACACAGGGGCGCTGGTCTAGCAGAACCAGCGGCCTTGGTAACTAGCGATGATATTGTGGTTAGAGCAATGGGGAGGGGGGCACATTAGTTAGCCTGAGCGCTGTGCCAGTTTTTGGCGCTCCTCATTAATTATATTTATTGCGTCTTACTGTACGTTTTACGATGTAAAACTTAAAATTTTGTGTAAGGAAATGTAAATTTTCACATCTTAAATTCTACAGTAAAAAAAATTAAATTAAAAAAAAATAAAAATTTGAAATGAAATTAAAAAAAAAAAAAAAATCTATCTTTAAAATGTATAATCTTTAACATCATTTTAGGAATATTTGATGTAATTTCTATAAGGATAAAGTTTTAAAGATGAGCAGAAATGATCCCGGAAAACAGGTTACATTGTTCGTCTTTCCAGGAAGGCTGGTATGAACGGGTTATAGGTCAAGCAATGAAGGTCATTTTGTTTCTCACGAGAAGAAGGAAGGAGGAAGGAAGCTTGTTTAATCAGTCGATAAATTGAAGTGTATATATATATATATATATATATATATATACGATAATAATAAATGATGATGTTTGGTTAGTTGTTGTTATTTCTGATACCACTTTAATCCATTAGTGCCGAGAGGTCTTTCCCGAGACTAAATGAAATCGTCTGGCGTTAACCAGAACAAATTCAGTAAAGTGACGCTCGACACTAATGGGTTAATATAATGGTCGGATTTGATGTGGCTTTGTTGGCCTTATTTCGTTGATGTTTAGTTTTTGGGCTCTGCGATAAGGATCTTGAATCACACTTTATTTACAGTGTGGGTATCCGGGTAGTTGGTTTCCAATTCTACCTGGTCTGGTCATTATATCGTTCAGTAATTGCCGTAATTGAAGGACAAGTGGAAACGTATTAATTATACCGTCTTTTTAATATTAATTTACTTGAGGTAAATATTAAATTTAAGTGGAAAATAAACTTGATTGGGGGCCATTACTAAATTCGAAACGTTTTATTAATAAAATATCAGTGGTTTACACAAAAAAAAAAAATTGGTTCTCTCCCAATCTTTTGAATGAGTACGACTCATCCGTCCTGTTTATTGACTCGGTGCAAGTTTACGTAACAGCAGGGGTAGCTGGGGAGGGGAGAAAATATTTTGGGGATAAACTACCTCTCGTAAAGGCCTCAACGGTATTCCCCGAAAAAAAAATTACTCGTAATTTAAAATTATATTTTAATTAATTCTTAAATTAACAGAATTTTATATATATATATATATATCTCTACATACCTTTTGGTTAGCTTCCGCCCGAATTGTTTATTCTGACGAAGGTCAAGCTTTTCACTCCACCTTAGACCTACAGTTTAACGTGGAAACCGAACCACGCCCCATCAACAGCCCAGCGTCTTAACCACTAGGCCACCTAGGGTACCCATTTATCTACCAACCACTTTTTTTTTTTATTGTGTGGAAGGATGAACAGCTGGGTTTTGCTGCGCGCCGGGTGCCGTCGTCGGGTCTCGAACCCGGGGCCGATGGCTTCGTAGACAGCGACGCTAACCACTACACCACCGAGGCGTTTTTTATATATATATATATATATATATAAGGTGCGTCAAAAGTCGTATATAAATTTTAGAGAGATCGGAGAGTTTGGGAGATCTCGCAAACCAGTTTGTCTCCATAACGAGCTATTAAAATCTGTTTAGAAATAATCTACACAACATTGCCATTGTTGGTATCGCTGCACACGAGTGACACCGCCTTGCTGGAACCACACATTCTGCAGTTTTCTTCCCTCTAGTGTTGGTCTTAAGAAGTTGTCAATCGTCTGATGATGTGCTCTGATGGAGCCTTACTTTAACGTGAAATCTTCTTCGGTGACCTCTTTTGAACAGCAATTAAGAAGCTGCCATTTTGAAAATAGAGCTATTCTCGTACAATAGCGGAGCGTTGCTGAATTGTCCACTCGTTCGCTCATGGGTATATATATATATATATATCTCGTTGATATAATTTTATTTTTGGTTTTACATAATATTTGGACATATATATATATATATATATAATATATTATATAATATATATATATATATTGTCCAAATATTATGTAAAACCAAAAATAAAATTATATCAATGATAGTTCTAATATATAAAAAATTACTTCCCTACTTAAGACTCTTGACGCAATATATATATATATATATTAATATATATATGATACACACAGACCGTGCATGGAACAAGGAACTCTTCTGGATAATTGAATCCACTATAGTCCGAATAAGTAATGGTAAATGACAAATACCATAGTTTTTCTTTTCATGATGCAAGCCCGACGTGGGCAACGGGTCTCTCGCAAAGAGGTCCCATAAATATAGCTTCCCTCACCAGCTATCTGCAAAGCAGACAGGATCCAGCGGTCTGTGTGTATCATAAAAAACTCAGGGATCCTGTCTGCTTTGCAGACAGGATCTCAAAAAATTTCCTTCATTTCTACTAGTTTCCGGAGGTTTACTAGGAATAAATTTCATTTGGAACTGAGTACCGGGAAAGCGACCTTCTTAATGTTTTAAAAAAAATAATATTGATAAAACAGGTTAGTGACGTATAAATGACGTCATTAATCTTCGCACTGCAATTTGCAGCAAAACGATAAATTTGAATGGTTTTTTCAACTTCTTCGAGCTTTCATTCCCTCGAAACCCAGTCATAGATCGAGAATAAGGCAAAAATCTAAGCAATATTCGCGATATTCTTTCAATTTCATCGAGTCATTGTAAGTATTACGTCATAAAAACAAACCCCGAACTTTGCATGCAAGCGATACGACAGCGGGGTAAGGCGAGGCAAAGCTTGACTTCTACCCGTCGACTCATGGCTAGCAGAAAGGGTTTACTGGGGATGTATTTTAGTTTTCAGAGATGTTTAGCGAGAATTCGTTCTTGTTTTGTTTCGAGAAATGAAATTCAAAGTGATAAATGGTATAAAGAGAGGTGTAAAGTTCATTAACAGACAAAGGGGTGGTGATAATTTGTGCGTATGTGATCAAGTTCATGGTAAAGATTGCGTAAATATTTTCAATTGTTTTTGCGTTCTGAGTAAAACGTTTGTTATCATTTACGTGTATCCCTGGAAACATAAACAAACGTTTTTCTTCTTGGTTTGTAAATCCCCATTAGAAATTCTTTATTAAATAAGTAAGAAGATATGTCTGTAATGGTATTGATGCTATTTAGATTCAAATCTTAAATGGTTGACATTAGTAAGCGTAATACATTATATAAGAGAGAAACTTCTCTTAAAAATAATTATATATATATATATATATATATATATATACATATGAAATAGGATCCCTCCTAAGGAGACGTAATTTTACATTTAGGATAAAAACGAAGACGTAGAGCAAGAAAGTCATTATATTTGGCTGCAGCCGACGTTTCGGGCAACTCTACCCATTTTCAAGGCCTAATAAAATAAAAGGCTAAAATTAATGCATGACAAAAAAAAAAAATAAAAAAATTATACGAATGTCAAAAACAAACTAATTCATAGCACAGAATAAAACCACTTAAAGAATAAAAATTAAAAAGCGTAAAACAAGCATAAGCCAAAAACAAATTAAAAATTATATACATGACAAATAACACATGATAAAAGTAAAACTTTAAAACTAAAAACATTCAAACAAATTAGTTAAAAATTAGTTAAAAACTTCACTAATAAAAAGTTAAATGAAAAAACGCAAAAGTGCACGAAAACATACCATGCTCACTTGACATCCTCAAACAACTGAGGCGAAAAGGAGACAGGGTCAAGGGGAAAACAGAAAAATTTAGTTGGTAGGCATTCTAATTAATATAAAGGGGGTAACAGCTGGAATCAATATTTAAGCTGGAATTCAGAAATTTAATGCACAAAGATTCATAAATACGGAGAGAGGACGGACATTTTAATGATTTAAGAATTTTAAAGTTATTAACGGAAATATCAACTTTACACTTAACAGAATGATTTCTAATGGCAGACTGTTCCTTTTTAGATAAAACTTTCCCTGTCCTATGGCTAATACCCATATGGGAGCAAAATCTCGCCTGCAAAGAACGAACTGTGCTGCCAACGTAGTTCCCCTGGGAACACCCAGGGCAGGTAAACAAATAAACGACAGAACAGTTCATCGCAGGGGGGATTTTGTCCTTACAACGGAAAAAACATTCAAGGGTATTATTATTCACAAAAGCAACCTTAAAATCAGTGTGAAAATAAAATTTCCTCACCACACTCAACAATTGCTTTTTCACAACAGTGTTAAATTGGTAGAGGTCAGGTAAAACAAGATATTTACAATTCTTAGGAACATCATACGTTGGGATAAGTTTGGGGGAATAAACATTATTAAGTAATTTACCAATAATACCTTGTACAAGAACCCGTGGAAAACCATTTTTAAAGAAAAAATCAGTAAGAAATTCAAACTCATTATGAAGCAGAGCAAAGTTTGAGCAAATATTATAAGCTCTATGCACTAAAGTGCGAATCGAACTTAGTTTGTAATTAAAATCGCAAAAACTATAAAAATTAAAACCTAAACCCGTAAAAGTAGGCTTCCGGTATGTAGAAGTTAAAACAGTTGAGCCTGATTTGGAAACCAAAACATCAAGGAAAGGAATAGAACCTTGAACTTCCTTTTCCTGCGTAAATATAATATTCTTATGAAGTGTGTTCAAAAAATTTAAAAACTGAACTGATTGATTATCCGTTTGGAATAAAGCAAACGTGTCATCAACATAACGTCTGTACAAATTCGGCTTCAGGTGAGGGGGGCACTCACAGAAGGCCCTTTCCTCAAGATGAGACATGAAAATATTCGCAAAAACGGGACCCAAGGGGCTCCCCATCCCCACTCCATCCAACTGACGGTAAACAACCCCTTGAAAACTAAAAAAGTTATCCTTGACAGCCAAATTCAGAAGCTGCTCAAACTGTGCTCTGCCAAAGCCGTGAAAAAGTGAGTCCGGCTGTGGAAAAGCTTTATTTAAAATAATTGTAATGGTCTCATCCAAGGGGACATTTGTAAAGAGGGAAGATACATCAAAACTTGTCATAAACAAAGAATTCATATTAAACTTCTTAATTTCCGACACGAAAGAAAAACTATCCTTAACACTGTACAAGTTCACAGTAAATGATGATAACAATGGGACAAGAAATTTGGCAAGTTTGTAATTAGCCAAAGGATAAGACGCTAAAATTGGGCGCAATGGAACACCGACTTTATGAACCTTAGGCAGACCATACATAAGGCCCAAATAAGAGCCTGAAACGTACAATTCATCATAAGTGGAGGAATTAATAACACAATCATGTTTAAGCTTAAGCAAAACACGGTTAACCTTGTCTTCCAATCGCTGAATAATTTTAGAAACCTGTTCATCTACCTTAACAAATTTTAATGAATCAGAAAGAATATCAAGCATTTTTTTAATATAATCAGTTTTATTCATAACCACAACACCGCTACCCTTATCTGGTTTAGTAATAACAATAGATTCATTTACACCCAAGCTTTTTAAAATTTCACGGTCCTCCTTATGCAGAAAAATTGTAGAAAACTTAAAAGCTTTAATTTTAAAAAACAATTCATGGGACAATTGGGAAATATGTTGTCTAACCTTACCAAAATCATTAGCATCAACGGTTGGAAGAACCTTCAGATCATGGGCTATCCTTTCAAAATAAAAATAAAAGTCAGCAGGTTTAAAACGCAAGTTGGGAAACTTGAACTTAAGGCCAAGAGACAAGAGAAAACTTTCACGCTTTGACAGGGTATAGTCAGATAAATTCCTAATGACCTGACCAGGATCTAGAAAATAAGGGCGAGATAGGTTTAACCTAAAAAGCTTGCGGTCATGAATCCGGGAAATAGAACGTACATATGAAAGGGAGGAAACATGAATATTAGACAATATGCACGCATAATCACAAAAAGAGACCAAGGCCTTCAACTGGCTTTTAAGAGCACAAATCTTGTTCGAAATATCATGCTTAAGCTTAAATTTGTAATTAATTTCATTGTTAAGATAATATACCAATGATGACCTATAAAACTCTGAAGAATAGAGTGAATTACGATACAGTTTAATTTGTTTTTGGCTTATGCTTGTTTTACGCTTTTTAATTTTTATTCTTTAAGTGGTTTTATTCTGTGCTATGAATTAGTTTGTTTTTGACATTCGTATAATTTTTTTATTTTTTTTTTTGTCATGCATTAATTTTAGCCTTTTATTTTATTAGGCCTTGAAAATGGGTAGAGTTGCCCGAAACGTCGGCTGCAGCCAAATATAATGACTTTCTTGCTCTACGTCTTCGTTTTTATCCTAAATATATATATATATATATATATATATATATAATCAATAAATATATCTAAATTTATTATAAACTTTTTACTTTGTTTTATTTTTTATATTTTCGCTTTAATTATAACCTATTGGGACTTATGGGCCACCCTGTATATATAAGGGTAATAAAGAAATAATAATAATAATAATAATAATAATAATAGACGTAATGAAATGACAAATAATAAAATTAATAATAACATCTTCCGAGAGGTAGTAATAAAAAGTGAAAATAAAATAAAAAATAAGAGTAGAATATAAAAAATAAAAATGGAAATGCAATGGAAAAACTATTGCAGGAGTTAAGGGGAGCTATGGACAAACACTTTCATACCAAGAAGTCCACAGTCTAGAAGACAAAGTAGGACTGATGAATAGTTTGGACAATTGGACAAATGGATTGTCTCAGTTTTTAATTCTTCGCATTAGACTGTACTGAGTACGTTTTGTTAGTACAGGAAGCCTGGAAACTTTTTATTTCTTTGCATTAGATTGTATTGGGCACGTTTTGTTATCTCAGGAAGCTTGGCAACTTTTTATTTCTTTGCATTAGATTGTATTGAGCACGTTTTGTTATCTCAGGAAGCCTGGCAACTTTTTATTTCTTTGCATTAGACTGTATTGAGCACGTTTTGTTATCTTAGGGATTCTGGAAACGTTGCGTTTAGCAAACCTTTGAGAGGCGGCGGAGCATCTTGGAGGTAACTTACGCAACAGTCTCTAAAGGATCTATTGTAAAGCCAAATGAGGGTTCTGCATGAACCTTTTTTATAATTAACCCAGAGTTGCTGCTCATAAATATTAGTGCAAAAAGTACGAAAAAGAGTGTCTTTAGCTTCGCTTGTACAGAATTTGAAGTTCCTTATAATCATGTTTGCCTTAGCACAGTAATTTCGATATTGTTTCCTTATTATGTCTGAGTCGTCACTCAAGTTGCTGGTCATACTTAAATTCTTGTACCTGCTCTATTGGTTCATCTTTCATTTTGAAAAATAATATTTAGCTGTTTGGTTTGAGCTTTTAGGATGGAATTACATAACTTTAATTTTAGTAACACTAAAATTAGTGTCGTGATTCTGTAAAAATAGGATTCACAAACTTTTGTATGACGACCCAGACCTTCAACCGAAGGGATTATTATTATATATATGTGTGTGTGTGTGTGTGTATGTGTGTGTGTGTGTGTATGTGTGTGTACTGTAAATATATATGTCAATAGAAAAGCTTTATTTCTATTAATATCTCTACATATATTTTTGTCATAAAATCTTGGGTATTTTCCCTTCCCTACAGAGTGAAAAGGGAGATTTTAATTTTAAAATTCATTGTGAGCCAATCTGAAGGTAACAGCTGATATTTCACTTTCACTCTTCTACTCGAAGGTTTAGAGACTAACCTTCGATGTACTGAGTCTATTTTAGCCATTTTATTCCGTCTGACGCCACACTATTTTATTCAGTTTCATAGAAGGTAAGAAAGGGTTAACCCATGTTTTGTTCGTGGAAGGAGGAAGTTCATCAAATGAACGTTTGTTTCGTATAATTATACCCAGATTATTTTCCCTGAGGCGAAGTGAGCGACGAGATAAGTGTGACATCTATTTGATGTTGATTTTTACTTCTTTGGGGTTAATTTCAGACTCGAATTTTAGTGGTGCGCTTTTATTATCCAGCTCCCGTCGCTCATTGGGTAACACCATTTTCTCGTAATCGATGTGAAGACACTGAGGTAGGTCGGGGGATCGAATCCCGGTGATATTAGTTAATAACAATTGAGAAGTTAGTGCGATAGGCCGCATTTGTGTGGTCAGTCTCTTTATCTCTTCATTGATTGATATGAGTCGTATACTTGAATATGAAATACGTGCACGGTTAATGAAAGCAAAAATCTTTCCAGAAACGAACGTGGGTTGTCGTTGTATCTTTTGTAGAAACGTTGGCAATTTTGTAGCAGTGTAAAAATTATCAGCCGTTTATTTTTAGTTTTCTTTTACTGCAATTAAAACTTTTCTACTGTTTCCAACACTGATTAAAGTTTATTTTTCAGGTTCGTTAAACAACTATGAACTTTTGTTTTGAAAATGGCTAGAAATGATTAGATAAAGACTATAATACATTGACTAATACAATAATGATTAGATAAAGTCGTCGGAAACTGACATTTTGAGAACTTTAAACTGGAAAAAATTAAAATTATGAATTATAGAATTTTAATAATTGTATTCAGTGTTTATTATCGCGTTAATGGAATCAAATCAGGAGATAATGTCGAAGGAAATGAAAGAATAGCGCGAACGGAGAATAAAGACAACTTTCTGGTTGGTACTGAAGACAATTTATTAATAAGAAAATGCTGCCCAACTAAGAATTATTTTAATATTTATTCTAACGAATGTGAAGCAGAAGACAGTGACAAGACGTTTGCAAACAATATTTATAAGTTTTTACTAAATTTTGAGAATAAAACTCTATTGACAAAATCCCAAAAATTGAAAGAATGTCCCAAAATTTCTCAGAAACTAAATCTTGATTATATTACAAATAATACTTCTCACATTCTTTGGGAAGCTGGGAAAGTTCACGATTATGATCGCAATATTTCCTTTAATTTCTCCCAGTATTGTTTGGAAATGGTGGGGGATACACCTGAAATGTCATCATTGGTGATTGTTTACTGCTGGGAACCCCAAATAGTAGGAGATAATGTCGAAGGAAATGAAAGAATAGCGCGAACGGAGAATAAAGACAACTTTCTGGTTGTTACAGAAGACAATTTATTAATAAGAAAATGCTGCCCAACTAAGAATTATTTTAATATTCATTCTAAAGAATGTGAAGCAGAAGACAATGACAACACGTTTGCAAACAATATTTATAAGTTTTTACTAAATTTTGAGAATAAAACTCTATTGACAAAATCCCAAAAATTGAGAGAATGTCCCAAAATTTCTCAGAAACTAAATCTTGATTATATTACAAATAATACTTCTCACATTCTTTGGGAAGCTGGGAAAGTTCACGATTATGATCGCAATATTTCCTTTAATTTCTCCCAGTATTGTTTGGAAATGGTGGGGGATACACCTGAAATGTCATCATTAGTGATTGTTTACTGCTCGGAACCCCAAATAGTAGTTCCTAAGTGTTGTCCGAAAGGTCACTACTTCGATACCCGAGTACTTTCTTGTTCTCCCTTCTACAACGCCGATGATGACGAAGGAGACGCGAAACTACTACAGATTTTAAATGAAGGCACAACGCTATCGTATGAAGGCGATCTTCTTTGCAATGATATACCCTTTAAAATTAGCTTAAACGAAACGATTCTCTATGATAACATATTATGCACCACTACTAAAAATGAACATTGCTACAATTCCGATGAGTTTTGCGTCGATAACGTTTTAAATGATGACGAAAATGGACTCGTTCACTCCGCTTTTGTGTGCCCAGAAAATTTCGTAAACAAATGTTGTTCCGACGGTTTAAGTTTACACAAAAGTGGATGTACGAAAGCATTCAAACAATCTCTTTCGCTCGTACATATTCTGAAAAATTCGAGATACCAGGTGAAAAGTATCTCGCACCTCGGTTCGCAATGCAGCCCAATAATTATAGAAGAAAATACAAAATCAGATATAAAATGGGCTCTTGATTCACACCACTTCGCCGTAATTAATAACATGAATAATACAATTCGTACCCGTAATTTTTGTATCGATGACTTTATAAGTGGAGAAGATGTATTTCTCGTAATCAAAGTGTGTTCTGAAGAAGTAAAAGAGTATCACGAAATATCATCAATTGAAAACTGGTCCGAAAACGTCTTAGGAAAATGTTGTCCGGGTAATATGCTTTACCATCCACAAGTATCAGAAAATAATGATTTGCAATGTGTTGAAAAAAATGACAGTTCTATAGACTCTTTCAAGGAAGAATTTCTTGCACGACATAACATCAGTCATTTAATATTTGCAAATTTTCCTGATTGCTCCATTAAAGAATACTATCATAAATTTACACTTGAACCGACTTATGACGATCACGCTGAACTGATAGCAGATCGGAGCTTGAAGATAATAAGCAAAGAAAATAATTGTGAAATAAAAGCGACCCAAATCGACTCTTCCAAATTCTGCGTTGATTTCGTGATGAGAAACAACGTATACAAACCCGTTGCCATTGTTTGTACGGCGAGCAAAACTTATCACACGGAGAGAAATGCTATTTTCGTGATTCTGGTTGGACTCTCTTGCGCGGCGCTTATATCCACCTTCTTTTCGCTTATTTTTATGAGGGTTAGAAGAGGAATGGTAACAGTTAAAAAAGTAAGGTTTTAAACGTTTTTTTGGGGGGGAATAATTAATGAATGTTTATTTACGCGTCTCGTTAACACATCGTTAACATATTTAACAATCAATTTTAAGGAAAGAAATTTTTTTTAAATTTTCTCAAAACTTTTTAACCAATTGCAAATTATTGTACAAAACAAAATAATTACAATATTAAACTCTGTTAATGCATTATTTTATACTTTTTTTTTTACATTTGTATTCTATATTTTTAATTTGTGGGTAACTAATTTTTCAGGTTCCATATTTTTTACACAGTTAGACACGATTTTTAATTTTGTTAAACTTTTTTCATACATTTAATAGCAAGATACTTTTTGACAACATGCGCGCGTGTGTATAAATATACAGTATATATAACTCTTAAAGAGCAAAGCACTCCACTGTAATTCTGACGGTCAAAATTTTGAGTCTTTCTTGGCGGGGAAATTGTAACGGTTCCTTTCGTCATACGACCATAATTTCGTAATAAAAACATGTCCTTCAATTTCAAAATTACTTAATATTTCCATTTTTTTTTTTTTAAATTTAGACACTTATTTTTAACACTTTTTAAAATTTTAATTCAGTGCGGTTATTGCACTTAAAATACATTCAGAGAGAGATTCATTTCTGCAAGTTGTAACTGTATAAATATAGAATATATTATTTTTTCTATTTTAAGTAATAAAAAACAACTTCTTTATATAGTTATTATAGTCTTAATAATTAAAGAAACTCCGAAAAAATATTATTAATTACACTGGTCAACACTCATTTTATTGCCAATCATATTAGAGTGATTTTGGGGTAACTTTGTGGTGCTGATTCCGAATATGACATCGGTTTTGCTAGATTGGCTCTAATTTATGAGATAATTGGTACCCCATTGAAACACGTAAAAATGCAAAAAATTTAATGTTCAGGCGGAGCCTACTTACAAATCGCATTGAAATTGTCTCAAATCATACAAAAGTAAACACATGAAATACATAATGGCATTTTATTCGGTCTCACCATCTAGAATGTTCCGGTAGTTTCCCATATGCACGCGTTATGGTTACGTTTCCTATTAATTGAGGGTATTCATTATCTCAAGAACTAGAGCCAAATCGGAAAAACTACTTTCATTTTGGAATTCAGCAACCCCAAAATACCCTAAATTCGTACGAATTTCCTTGGCAACGAAAAAAAAAAATGTTTTTTTGTTGACCTGTGTTATCAAGAACCTTTTTACGAGTCCACAACTAGCATAGTTCTTTAATGGGCGGAAAGTGTCCTGAGACTGAATAAAATCGTCTAATCTTAGCCAGAATTAAAATCAGTAATGGTGCTGCTACACTTAGTTTTACTTTTCTAACAGCAAAAAGCACTCCATATAAACAAAATAATCTTTGTGTAAAATATACTTTTTCTCCTAAAGAGAAAAATTTACTCGTCCGAATTTCAAAGTAACATTTTTTAAGACTAAAAAATTTTCTCTCAATGTAAATAGTCACTGAAGGGCTAATATATGGCACTCGCTTGTCAGGAAAGTGCCAATCAGTTGAAAGTGGTCAGTAGAAGCTTGTTTTCAGTAATTCCTGACTTCCTTACAAATTAGGTTAAATGTTAATATTGTTATTAACCAACTTCTTTCTGTCCTTCATTATCCGAGGATGTTGGTATTTATATTTTTGTTGGTATTTATATAGTTTGACTTGGTATTTTTATGCCTTTTTCTATCGTAAAGGGCTACGTCGATCAGCGAAGTTAAGCGACATTGGGTCTGGAAAATAGTCGGATGGGAGACCGTCTTATACGTCTAAATTATGTAAAAACCCGTGGTTTGAATCGCACGTAAAGCCGTAAGTCCCCCCCCCCACCGTCATATGACCTTAGATAGTGCGAAGGAGGTTAAACAACTCAATCAGTTATTATTCTGTCGTAAACAAAATATTTAACTTCTGCGTTTAATGACCATTAATGATCAGTCATTTTCCATCTCCAGTTTAATGAAATTAACTTTCGATCACTTTATGTACGTTTTAAAATAACTGTACGTATAAATATGTACGCAAAAGGAACCCATATTAAGTTCCTTCTAAAAGAACTGTGCATTAAAATAACTTGCTTCGAGATTCAGTCTATATTGCTAATTTCAAATCACAACAAAGCTGACAGGTTGTTTAACCTTGACCTCCAAAATGGTTGTAACCTTTCTGTTGGTCAGAGTCCCGGAACTAAATACCTAAAGATCTTTGTTTATACCCATCTTCAAATAAGGTTTATAAATTTTACTTATTTAAATAATTATATAATTATATAATTTTTACTGCAAGGATGCCTAGGGTCAAAGTACTTGGCATTAATTTAGCCAAAAAAACTAAATTTCAAAAGTCATGTACAACATATCAAATCCAAAATATCAAGATTTCTCTTCATATTATTTAAACTAAAAAGGACCCTTTCCCTAAACGTACTCCTTACCCTGTATTATTCCTTCATCCATTCACATTTATTATAGTGTATTACAACACAGGGTAGCTCAAAGAAATATATAAAACATCCTTTGGAAGTCATTCACAAAAAATGTTTGCGAACTCTCTCGGATAATGACAACAGGACGAAGTTGCACTTCCCTAGTGTTTCAAAAGCTAAATATTTTAAAATTAAATGACATAGAAATTCAATGTTGCTGTCAATATGTTCAAAGTTATCAATAAAAATCAACGTACATCAACTATTCAAAGATCAATCAATCACCCCCATCAAATGCACCATCGTTAAACACCCGACTGCCCAGTGATCTTATACACAAACCTACTTATACAATAGAAGCTGCAGAAAATCCACTCTCTTTCAAAGGAACAGATGTATAGAATGCAATTCCCATACATATCAGGCAGGCTTCATCACTAAATATACTTCGCAAATCACCAAAAATAACCCACTTCATTAGCTTCTACTGATGTATAAGTTCACTACTGCCATTTTTACCATAATAATGAAGTTCCCATTTTATAACCAACTAATTCAAATATAGGAATTCCCTTAAACGCTTTTTATTTCATAATTTATTCTTTTTCAATGAAAATTTTCTATTAAGCATTATTTATTTTCTACTAATTATAAAATAAATTATTTAATTTAAAATTATGTAACATTTTGTAAACTTTATATTGTATTTTTTATTATTATTATTATTATTATTATTATTTTTATTATTATTATTATTATTATTATTATTATTATTTGTTTTCACTATTACTTGCCACTTTCACTTTTTTTAGGTAATAAATAAAGTAAATGGCATTAATGTTGCCTAAAAAGCTTCCATGCTTCCAACGGCATATTCGGATGCGAGTAGTGTGAATATATTAATGTCATATCAAATATCTAAAATTGTTATGCTTTTCTGAATAAAGATTTTTGAAGCTTGAATTATATATATATATATATATATATATATATATATATATATACGTACGTACACGTATATATATATATATATATTAAATGCATTTGTAGGAAGAGAAGAATTTACATCTTCATTGATTTGTACAAAACTAATATTTAATTTCAGGTAAATACATTGGCTGGTCGAATCTTAACGAGTTACGTTTTCTGTCAACTAATTGGATATTTAGTCCTTGGTATTGGAGCTCTAGCTGATTTCAAAGAAGAGACCAACAAATGTTTCGTTTTAGGTAAGTTCTAACAACAACAACAACAACAACAACAACAACAACATTAATAATAATAATAATAACCAAGATAATAATGACAATATGGTACTATCTTCCTTTCAGTTGGTTTTCTGATGTTCTTCATGATTGCCGCTTTTTGCTGGAATACCTCCATTTGTTTGGAAGGACTCCTTTTAACAATGTGAGTATATATATATATATATATATATATATATATATATATATATATATATATATATGCAACAAATAACTGCAATGACCGCGCAGTATATAAATGAATAGAAACGACATAAGTATTAAGGAACGTTTCTGCACACGAGGAGGAGAGATAACGAAACGTTCCTTAATACTTATGTCGTTTCTATTCATATATATATATATATACCGGTGTATATTATTAAATACAGATATTGTATGCAACTGTAAACTAGGTGGAGATTGTAGACACCAATCTACCAGGGAAGTACTCTGGCGGGAGGGGAGGAGGGGTGGCAACATTAGGCAGGAGATAGGGAGTGCTGGAACTCCCGTTCCTCCTATCATTGTCTTCTTTAGCTAATCTTTCTCTTTGTCTCATTTATCCTGTGAGCAGTCCATCATGCTCTCAAACTCACACTTCTCCACCTATTCCTCACTACACACATACATGCATTTGACACACTAAACAATCTTTTCAAAATTATATATATATATATATATATGTGTGTGTGTGTGTGTGTGTGTGTGTGTGTGTACACAGTGTATATATACACCAATACAATTATTCTTATGGTTCCTGAATTATGGGCCACCCGATATATATATATATATATATATAAATGGCATCCTTAACCTCGGAGACCTTGAGTTTGGCTCTCTCTTTCTCATAAAGGAGGGCATTTTTTGCGAACGCCCGCCCTTGGCCCCTCCTTTCTACATAAAAAAAACCTGCCTTTTGCAAGCGTGGACGCTTTGCAGGTGGAAATATACTGGTTAGATGTAATTATATAATTATTAATATAATTACAAGTTTTTAATAAATATTTATAATAGACTTAAAAACTAAAGGGAACTTACGGAATAGTTCAACCTCTCTTTGAACTGAATTGAATTGAATAACCTTTAATATTATTATTATTATTATTATTATTATTATTATTATTATTATTATTATTATTAAAATAAACACGCTACTTTTACAATTTATAATGAGATAAATAATTGCGAAACTGGAATCTGTATTTTATTTTATTTGGGTTTTACTGCGCTTTTAATTAATTGTATTTTGAACATTTAAAAACAAAATTTTATATATTTCATAAATCCTATAAATTTTTATAAGACTTAAACTGAAGGAATTTCCAGACTAGGACATATTAGCCGCTTAATACAAATAATATTGGAACCAATATGAATGCGAGGTGAAAAGTGATAGGACAAATTTTTAGAAGGAAAATGAGAATTTTAACAATGAGAATATAGCAAATTAATGTTAATAATAACTAATAACTAATAAATAAAGGAGTGATTTTAGTAACTTTGGAATTTGTTAAATTTTAATCGCTTTATAAGAAATAAAAGAGCATTGATTGTTTATAATTCATTCGATAGATTGTTCTAGGATTCCATCGTTAAATAAGTGTACAAGAATTTCTACTGCATTGAAGAGTATAGTAGTTTGCCTTTGAGATATATTCACTTTCTATATACCCTGTTTTGATGTTCGTGACGTATCTAATCGTTCATTATATTCTCGATTAATGAAATCGGAGTGTTTTGCAACTCTGAACATTAGTGAGCGCATCTGTATTTTAAATATGTCTTTAAATTTTAATATACGCAGTTGCTTAAAGATTCTTGATGTATGAGCATAATAATCACACTTGTTTATTTTTCTAATAATTCGCTTTGGGTTTATGATTAAAGGATTGACGAGGTAATCACACGCACTCCTATATGCGTTAATAATATTGTACGTGAGATGTGGCTAAACTACAGAGAAGTACAGCGCTTTAAGTGTATTTGTGGGAAGGAAATGTAATTAGGTTAATGTAAACGAGAATTTCGATACTTTATGATCTACATTTTCAATATGTCGACGAGAGGATGGTTTATCATCAAACACAACTCCAATTTGAACAATGAAAACTCGTGCTTTTTTTAAGTACGACAGAGAAACTGTCTTGGCTGAGAGATGAGTTAAATAATATTGATAAAAGGAGAGATAAAGTAACTGAGCAATATTTAACCCTTTCACTATGGGCGTAGATTTGAAACGAGTTATATAAATTCGAACCATAATACCCTCCCATTTTCAACCCCAGAGGGTAGAAAGAGAGGGATATACCCTTGGTTTATAAACTACACCCAGAGTTTGGAAAAGATTAGGGGTTGGTTTATTTACCACAGCCAGATCTCAGCGCAAATTGGACGTGTAGTTCATATGCCACACCAGGAACGAAAGGGTTAAAGACTGCGTTTAGAAGAGAATCACGTGACATGATTTGTTTTAAAGGGTGGAAATAGCCGTTTTGACATCTTTAGGAGAGATAAGTGAGAAGGAGAAAATATGAACTGGGGGGGGGGGGGATTATCAAGATATTGTTCGTAGCTACATATCGAGGGGGCTATAATATCAGTTGTTTCCACCCTCTACCCACAACAACGGTAGTAAAGAAATTATTTAGATCAGTGGTTTTCAAATCATTCAGACTAGGGAACCCTTTCGAAATTTTAAACCATATCAGGGAACCCTACCATAAAGAAAAATAGCCCTATTCTTACATGCAATTCTAATAAACCCATTAGTTTTATAATACAGGGTGTTTCAAAAGTCAAGAACCATAGAAAATATTTTTAATGTGTATATATATATATATGCAGACATGTCTTTTATATGGTTATAAACTACTGTCTGAAACCAGTAAGTATCATTTCGACTCTACTTCCCGAGTTTTCACCAATAAAGCAATGCGTGATGTGCTTCGCACGTGGTTTGATTAAACATTCAGAAATTGTGTAGGTCTCTCCTGCATTGGCAACCCTGTAACTAACATGATATAATACTTCAAGGACATCTCTTTTATCCTCCTAGGTTTTTTTAATTTTTTTGCATTCCTTTCAAATATACTTCAAGGTCATTACTTTTATACCCTCACGGTATGCCTAAGAATATATTTATACCCATCCAAAGGGTACAGGTCTTAAGCCTTTAGTTGTTGTTTTTTTTATGTATGTTTTTATGAGGACCCGAATGGAGAATTGAATACCGATTAATTGTAATGAATTTTGTAGTTCTTCAAAATTAGCAGGTATGCTTCTTATGTTCAGAGTTAGTATCATAAAACTTACTGAAATTTGGATGATTGGAAACTATGTCATTTACATCATAACAAACACTCTCGGAGACAATATTTAACAGATCAAAATATTCATCACCGCCTTCGTGTTTATCTCGTAATAGTTCTGAGGCTTGAAAGGTCTCTCAGAGAAGTATGAGACATAGTTAGGAATTCGACTAGGAAAAAAAAACAATAATGCTCTAATCAGTTCAAATTTGAAGTCTATCGCAAGCCTACTAATAATAACTCTTATGTGCATTTTTATTCTGACCATCATCCCTCGATTAAATCCTCTATTTTCTCTGTTATGTTTCTTAGAGCATTGAGAGTTGTCAGTCCTGAATTTTTAGATTCCGAGTTATGCAATATCATGAATATTGGTACTAAATTATTTTATCCTATTTCATTTTTAGATAACTGTCTTAGGAAAGCCAAGAATAGGTATTATAATAATGTAGCTGTAAAGGAATTTGAGCGTAAAAATATCCTTAGCCTACCTTACCGTGTTAATTTTCAATATTTTCCGACTTAACTTAAAGCAATTGGTATCAATGTAGTCTTTAAGTATAATAATACTGTTAAATCACGCCTAATAAAGAATAGCCCGGATAATGTTGTTGGTTGTGTGTATTTGATCGAATATACACAATGTAACTCAGTATATATAGGCCAAACGGGTAAAACGTTAGATATTAGGGTAAAACAGCATAAATATGCGTGTAGAACAGCTAATAATTCCAATGCATTGTTGAACCATATGCATAGATGTAATCATAGCATCAAGTGGGATAGTTCTAAAGCGCTTGTTGAAAACAGAGATATAATTGAAAGAAATATTCTAGAATGTGCATTTATCCATTTTAAAAACAATTTCAATAACAGTGCGGGAATGTATAAAATTGACAATATCTTGTTAAATTCTTTTTGCCTCTCATTAACTCTTGTTAAGTATGTGCTAATTGTTTTGGTTTCCGCTACGTTGTATATATTTATGGGCATCTTGCCTTCTCTCTTCATTCCCTGACGAGGTGTAGCTCTGAATACACGAAAGGCCTTGGAATCGTTTTTCTTTTTCCTTGTGGATTGCATCATATATATGTGTCAACAGCAGCAAAAATGGAGGACTGTACACTATTTTGGTCTCATGATCAAATCAAGTTTTAAGAATTCTAATTTCATGATTTTCTTTTAAATTTCTTTAAATAGATTAATTCTAACCCGATATTACGTAACGCATCGTACCCTGTTTTGTTTAGAACTTCGCCTAACATATTGCGACATAATCTATTCAACGAGAGAGTTAAAAAATAATTGCATGTTAATTCCATATAGGCATATTCAGACACCCGAAACTCATCGTTATATCTATCACTCCATTTGGGCATGGGGTGTGTCTGGCACCATAACTGCCGCAGCATTGATTAAAGACTTCAATAGGGATGCCCTTCCTTGCGATTCCATCACCCCGAAAATAGGACTTGGACAGTGCTTTTTCTCAGGTACTCCATTTTATTTCTGTCAAAAGTCTGACAATGTGAACTTTAAATTTCTCGCGAGAAAGTTCCTCCGGTCTAAGCTTGGATTTTTCATTCCAGATCTTCTGGCTCGGCTCTTGTATTTTTACCTCCCAATAAGTACAACAGTTATCCTAAATGGGTTCCTCCTGGTATACGCCAAGATTTTGAGAAAGAAAAAATTAAAAAAACTTGAAAAAGATCCGAACAGAGTAAGAAGACACGGTAAGAGCTATTAAATTAAACTTTTACTTGGTAAAGAGAACTGTATCGTTAGTCCTGCTGCTGTTACTACATTAATATGTCAACAACTGCCTAAAAAATATATATTTTCCTTTTTAGAACTATTTAATAAGTTTTCTTTGGGTTTCATTAAATCAAATAGTTTCCTGCATGATGAGATAACAGGAACTTAAAATTCCTTGATTAACAGCGTAATCAGCGTATATAGTGATAATGTATGAAGATGTGTTTGACATTGAATTGTTCTCAGTTTGTGACGTTGATGAGAGATTTAATCAGGCCTAAAATGCAACTGATTGAGATATAAATAAAAGCTGCGTAGTTCTTTATGGTAAAAAATCCCTTACCTATTTTGGTTCTGCTCCTCTTACTTTTAAAGTCTTTTCAGTGTTTACTTTCGTAGAAGGGAGACGTAAGATATATCTGGCTGATTCCCTTCCATTTAAAATTTCAAATCTAAACTCAGTCACATTCCGCATTCTTTGCTGTGAAGAGGGGAAAAAGACGCTTCAAATATTCAACAAAATGTAAATTCATGTCGTGCAATTGTCTTTACTTTTTAAAGGTAACCATTATGGAGAAATTATTTTTCCAAATTAATATCAATGGTGAACTTATATAACTCCGATCCCCCTCTTCGATGTCTTTATTGGGATTGGTAAAGTAATCCTCATAGCTCAGAGGACTGTGTATAATAATAATAATTAATAATTAATAATAATTAATAATAATAATAATAATAATAATAATACCTAAAAGCATATTTAATAAACTGACAAACTAATAACAAATAATTAATTATTTAAATTTTATAACTTTAACATTATGTATCGTTAACTCCTAATTCGAGCCTTCAACACATATCTGACGAAGAAATCGAAGGACTTGTAATGATCGTGATCAATCAGCTCTGATACCTGACGCAGGAGATAGGATCATAGGGAAAGGTCATAGCTATTACATCCAGACGTCCCTGTTATCCAAAGAAGTTGTAGTTTTCAAAGTTTACCAACTCCTGTGTCTGAGGTGATTTGTGACTAATACGGGGAGTCAAATTATATCTGAAACCAGATCATTAACCTCGCTACCAAATGACACTAAGCATGACCTACTCCGTAAAGAGGAAAGCTCCTAGAGTACTCAAAGTCGAAGTACCTAAACCAAGTAGTTTAAAATTTTCATATCATAGCGAACTTTACTGTTTGCAGTGTAGGAAACAGCCTTCGGTATCACAGATGGAAGAACAAAATATACATTCCTTGACATGGCAAACAGTTCACTTTGGACAGCAGACTACTTAAACTAGGGCTAATGATTTCGTTTTACTCTAACATGCAATTTCCCTTCAAGGCATGAAATAATTTCAAAACTTTGGTACTTTCCTGTTATCCCGGACCCCAACAATTGGTTAGGTTTAGTCGTGATATTTTTGTTAAAACTAACGAAAATATTACAACTTAACCTAACCAATCATCAATATATATATATATATATATATATATATATATATAAATTTGGTTCTACATAATGTGGGACTGTCACATTATTAGTTAGAATTTAGGACCGTAAAAGCGAGGATATCCTGGGGTCCGGGATAACAGGAAAGTACCAAAACTTTTAACACCCAATTTCGAATTATCATAGAAAACATAATAATTACAATATTATATGACCTTAATACATCAAATTTTAATGTCAATTACGTTTGTACTATACATTTCTGTATGGAGGTTGTCAGAGAAATAATAGTGCAAAAATAATTATTTATTTTTAAATTAATCAATATATATAACACAATATAGAGGTTTATTTACATTTCCAAACTGGAAAACTGAATTTTTATCTACTGGGTTGTATGAAAACTCTGTATCGTGACAAATCTAGGAATTTGGCAAAATTCTATCAAAGAATCAGAAGGGTACTGTATCCATTCCACAAGAGGACCTTGTTAACGTTCTAATAGAGCTCGGGTATCGAATCTGCAGCGACAAAATGGTCATCATGTAGAAGTGTTCTATAAACCTGGATAGTTTGAAAATGTAAACACCCCTGCATATTCTCTCTATATTGGTTAATAAAAAATAGGACATATCATTTTTGTACCATTATTTCTCGGACGCCCTCAATATAATATCAGTAACTAATTTACTTTCCATGTCCTAAAACTGTACAACTTTTAAATACAAAATATTACGTTTTACGCACTTACATAGGCCTAAAATCATTTGATATAAATGCTTCTACTTTGCATAATTTTATTAGCCTTAATTTTAGATTACAAATTCATAGCGAAATTTGTAATTCTGAGCGTGAAGCGACCAAACTTCATACGAAATAACCCCTGATCATTTTTACGAGGTTTGATTGCCCCATCTGATCAAAAATCGGTTTCGCAAGCTGAATGTTATACGTGAAATATATGCGGAAAAAGTAGTTCTTTCTATGTAATTCAATAAATGTAGGCAACATGTAGGACCTACTCTTAATTTGCACTTCTGTATATTTTAATATTACATTGCAATATTTTTCCTGAACCATTAAGAATTTTCTACGTAAAGTGATAAAATCCTTGTTACAATTTTGAGGATATAGTTGAAAAGGTTAAATTTAATTATTTTTCATTTAAAAAGTGCATAACAAGACTAGGCCTATAAGTATAAAAATGTACAATATATATTAAAGATTGTACATGCGAAAATATAAGAAATATATAGTAAAATTACCTCGTTTTCCTCCTTACAGAAAATCTACAGCAAGTCCTTTCCATTAAAAGCATTAAACGCAAGATACGAGGCGAACCTTCTATTAAGCCGGTCTCAAACCATTCGGGGCTGAGGATGCATCATAACAGAAACATGTAAATGCCCACTAACTCACCTTTGAACTTATTCGTAGGCCGTTATTATGACCATTATGTCGTTAAATATCTTGATTGATTTTGTTAAATCCTTTCTTGAGGGAACTTTTCAGGAAAGTTATACATACAGTATATATGGAAGCTTCCAGACACCCTTCATTACAGAAAAATTTTACACCATAATGTGTCCCAGTACTATGTCTTTCAACCCTCCACGTACTCATCTTCAACAACAATGCACGTTTGATATCGTGTCCACAGATGTATATAAGGTAGACCTGCTATTGAAACTGTGGAAGTTCAGATCAGTTGATCTCTGGATTAATTATAATATAATTAATCCAGAGAAGTAATTTCTACTTTATACTTTTAATTACTTTTCAGACATCAGTAATTTTTATTTGTAATCGATTACTTTTTCCGACCACTGGTTCAGACCCTGTGTCCAGATACAACAAGCCCATAAACCCTTCCGACACACTAGCCTCTACCAACTGTCCGAGAAAAAGTAAATGTGTCAATACAGACAGTAACATCATCTGAAATTCTGTTTTAAAACACCTGAACAGTTGTCCAAACTCAACTAAAGTAAAGTTAAGAAGTTAAGACTGAACAGTATTCCAATTCTGGTATGATCAGTGTTTTCAGCGAGGAAAACATTACATTCTTTTCCTTCTTTTAAAGGTTCTCAGTATGTCGAGTGACGTCACTGTATCGGCACATTTACTTTTTCTCGAACAGTTGACAGAAGTTAGCGGGTCCGAAAGGTTTGTAGGTTTGTGAAAGTGTGGACGTGGCAGCAAAAACAACCACTGAATAGTTATTTAAATAAAATATGGCAGCGTCCAGTCAACCTATGCACATCTATAATCGTGTCACTGACTTCTCAATGCCGTCCTCGAAAAAAACTCTGTCGTCCAGTCAAAATGGCCTGATATGCACGCAAGAAACAATCCAGCATTTTGGCTGGACGCAGTTGCCGCATCCTTCCTACAGCCCGGACTTGGTGCCATCGAACTTTCGCCCTTTCCCAAAACTGAAACGTCATCTGTGTGCTCATCGCTATGGCAGTGTTGAAGAGGTGAAAATGGCCGTATCTCGGTGGTGTCATATAACACTCTGACAGTTTTTTTATGAGGATGGCATAAAGAAGTTAGTGACATGATGACAAAAATACAGTGTTGCTGAAGATGACTACAGACAAGACCGAAAGACATACTGGGATATATTCCGGTTTAAAATGACGAATATAGCTGTATTAGTTTTGCTGCAATGAAGAAGGGTTGGAAATTTATAGACTATCCTTCGTATATATAGATACAGTATATATATGGTTACATTTATTTTTAATATATTCTATAATAATAATAATAATAATAATAATAATAACAATAATAATAATAATAGTAAAAATGATTCCTTAACCTCCTTCGTAACGGCAAAGGTCATGTGACAGAGACCAACAGCTTTAAGTGGAATCCGAACCACTACCCTATCAAGGAAGACCCAAAACAGAGATTTGAACCCAGAGGAACTCCTCAGATTAACAGGAAGGCACTGTCGTACTGCTAGACTCGTCGGTTATGTTATATTCTACGAACTCAGTATATTAAAATAATAGAGCGTTTACTAAAAAAAAAATTTGAATTAATAATTTTTACCTCCAAAGTTAGTCTTGAAATTATATAACGGTTTTATTTATGTATATTACAGATGGATTGAGTCCATAAAGCTGGTTCTGTGGTCAGGTACCACCTGGCTGATGGAGATCATTGGTACGGTCGTTATGATGTACAAGGGAAGGCCGCAGGGTGAATGGTACAGCTACTTGTGGTACCTCCCGGTAGGATTCAACTGCTTAAGGGGACTGGGAATTTTCATCATTATCTGTTTCACTCCGGACAATAAGTTTCGCTTGAAGAGGACAGCACGCTTTGTCAGCACCCGTTTCAACACGACTTTGAGCAGACTTATGCCAACCATACGTTTCGGAGGTACGAATAAGACATCTAACAAAGGCTTGAAATCAATGAACTTGAAATGGCAAACACCAAACAATGACCAACTAACTTACAAAAGCGAACCAAACACGGACCTTAATAAGGAAAGAAAAACCAGATCAACTTCTGTTTCTACCATTATTACCAACCTTTCGAGTTCTACTTTAGAACCGTCTTCAGGCGAAGTCTCCGACTCACAGATGCCACAGTACCCAACGTTTTACCAATCCATCAGCCAAATTGATTCAAGACCAACGAGCTGGCCAACGCTTCCAGAAGTGTTCGAAGGTTTTGAAACTGATAACGAAATCAACATCTCGCGGCAGGACACCGACGAGGTATCATTGGATAATACGTCGATGGAAAACGTCTTTTGGGAACATAACTTTCGAGAGAAACGTAATGAACGACGATTTACAACGAATTTTGAGGATAGTGATATACTGTATTTGAAACATGTCAACTTAATTCAGTGTAATTCTATATCCGGCAAAGAAGAACCCGAGAATAACATATATGAAAAGCTAGAAAAGAGACCTAATAACTCGTGCTCAATGTGTGGCCAAATGGGATTTGAAGAGTATGATTACTGCACGCGTTTGTGATTGTCTTTAAAATTACTTGTCCATATTTACGACTGGGTTTCATGTTTCAATTAAAATTTTACACCTTAAAATTTTACACCTTGCTTTATTCGAATTGAAGCTATACGTAAAGTTTATTCAAAGTGTCTCCATTCACCTCTGCACATAATCTAGTTACTAAATAATTACTTCGTAACTGTAAAATATAAGGATTTTAATTAAATGAACAATAACATTTTAATTAAAGATTTTGTATACAGTGAGGTGTAAATTTTAGAAAAAATAAAACTCGTATTTAAGTTCACTAGTTTAAAATCACAGTTTAGTTGTTTTTTATGCAGAAAAGAGGAGGAGCCAAGGGCGAATGCCCCCCCCCCCACTCCCGATATAGAAAGAGATGAAGAGAAGAGAACAAAAACAACAAAAAAAGTGTTTTTCTCTTATGTTAGGCAACACTCAATTCTGGAATTAAAAATATTTATATATTTAAAAAGTTTTCCCTTCAAATAGTAAATTTCTTCACCCTGAAAATGTACATACGATCATACATACATTATCAAAACTATTTCCCAATGAATTGGGGTAAAAATGCAGAAATAGTGAGGTAGTGAGGAGGAGAAAAGGCCAAAAGTAAAGTCTGTATACATCCATTAAGACAGGTGTCCTGGTGGACCAGCGCCACCACACGTGGCTAAATTTCACACCTGCAGTGCTTCATACGTCATGCGTGGTAATGCTTAATAATGAAGTTAATAACCAGTGGGAATAAACGAATAAACAAGAAGTCCAAAATTAATTAACCCTGATCAAGAACCCGCCCCCCCTGGGGTCAAAACAATGAAAAAGATGATATTACTCGTTAAAAGTTTTTAAATATCAAATACTGTACAACGTTTTATTTATACAATTGTTTCATTACAGACTTTTTATAGCATCATTTAATAAGATTTTAGGGCTGGGGTCATATAGACCCTATGACCCCATGGTTCCAACAACGTAAGTTGTCGCTTCATTATTTAACCCTCCTGACGAAGGTTAAATAAAGAAGCGACAGACTTTCAATAGTTAGAGACGTACACGTTAATAAAAAAAAAACTTTTTATCAAGTACAACACGGGACTACCATCGAGTGGGCGCCCGTCCCGGTTGAGAGACTTTTCAGCATAATTGGACATCTCTTTGAACCAGAATGTTCGACGATGACACGTTTGAAAAGTGTTTTCATAAAATTCAGTAAAAGTAGAAATTATTGAATTTGGTAAATGTTTTCATCTCAACCTACTGTGTATATATATATATATATATATATATATATATATATATATATATATATATATTACTAAGAACTGTATATATTTATTTATAATCGTATCGTAGATACACTTTTGGTTAAGTATCGCGTATCCAATAGAGTTATTTTATTTCGTTCCGATACACCATATATATATGATAACCCACCATATATATATATATATATATATATATATATATATATATATATATATGTATATACAAACTCAGAATGGTGTTTAACATATATGTATATATATATATATATAGGGTGAACCAAATGTAGGTGGACAGTAAATGATAAGGTTTATTTTGAGAATACATATTTAATTTTTTTGTATACTATAATACAAAATAAAATTTAAATAAATTTAGTTATAATATTTAATATAATAAAACACAAACACCATAGTTATAATGAACACCATAGTTATAATATAATATAACACAAACCGTATTCAACCTACTGTCCACCTACTTTTGGTTCACCGTGTATATATATACTGTATATATAAATAACTTATTGTTAAGTGAAAATTACAGTTTTTGAAACATCCCGTTTTGCTATGCCATTTCTTTGAATTTAATACTGATATTTTTTTTTTTAGTTTAGCTTAATAATTAATTATTGTCTTTAAAGAGTAATCTCATTTATGGTACAAACTACTCACATTCTCTACCTTTGATTTATCAGCCAGTTTTTTATCCCTTCTTCAATTTTACCTTTCGTAAGCGGGTGGACAAGTTGTTTAGAAACGGTCGTTGTATAAATTATGTTAAATTAACAATATATATTATAAGGAAAATAAATGGTTTTTAATTAAATATTTAAATATTATGAATGAAGAATAAAGAATATATATATAATCAGTGTTGGGAGTAACGCCATTACTTATTTTGTAACGGTAACGGTAACGCCGTTATTTTATTTATATTGTAACGAAATTGGTAACGCCGCTACTTTTCATTCCATTTACGGTCATTATTCGTTACGCGTTACTTTCTTATAGGCTCAACTCGGAAACGTATATGAATTAGGGACAAACCGAAAGTACTTTGACACTTTCGGAAGTAGATTACTTTATATGAAAGTATTGTAATATAAAGTGGAATATTAATACTTTATATGTAATGTAATTCAATCTCTTTATTATTCCTTTTCACGCGAAACGTAGCACGTAATTTAAGAAAACTCAAAAAACATTCCAAAAATATTAATGTTCATTAATGGAAATTAATTAGAAAACTAAGATATTTCGAGTCATTCAATATTCAAAGTTCAAATATTTCAAGTTTTTTGAAAGGAGGATCGCATCTTCAGTGTTTACTGGGGTCGAATTCGCCCGTTTGGTGTTGTTGTTGTTGTTGTTTAGCCGATCAGCCCACCCTGATCGAGCAAGCCGGCGGCACGCAGGTAACCGATCGCCCTCTCCGGAGTGGACCAGAGGTTCAGCGCACTAGTGATGTTGTGTTGTGTTCGTTGTTGTGCTAGAGCGGTACAGTCCGTCATAATGTGTTCAATTGTTTGTGGTGTGTCTTGGCACAGGTGGCAGGTGTCGTCTATGGAGTTGTCTAGTCTGTGTTTATATGTCCGTAAGTTTGGGTGATGTCCACATCGGAATCGTGCTAAGTTAACTCGATCCGATCTGCTCAGGCTGATCTCTGACCTGTTAATGGGTGGCGGCTTCGCACCTAGGACCGCATTCGGACCGAGTCGTGTCAGTGCTTTGTGGGTTAGATGTGTGTGTGTGTGTTTTCTGTACTGTGTGATGTCTGTGGGGCGTGGTATGGAATGGAGTATTTCGTTATAATATCTCTCTGGTGTTACCTTAATGGTGCGAGGTGTTGGTGCATGATTGTACATGTAGTGGCAAGGGTGTTGTGGGTTAGTTGTCGCTGCTGCCATGAATTGTGTTCCCCTCATGTCTAAATGTTCCCTAACTTTTAGTATTTTTGTTTCTGTGTGCAGGTGTTCTATTGGTGTTGTTTGAGTGCATCCTGTAATGATACGAAGTGCGTTGTTTTGTATTGTTTGTAAGGTGTTTATGTGTGTGTTTGAGATAATGGGTGCCCAGCATGGGCTAGCATAGTCCATAACTGAGCGAATATATTGTTTGTATATGAGTGATGTTGTTTCCTGCTGGTGTCCAAAGTTTGTGCCTGTTAGTACCCTAAGCGTGTTAAGTCTTGACGTACATTTGGTTTTAATGTCCTGAATGTGGTTTGCAAAAGATAATGATGTGTTGTATGTGACACCAAGTATTTTGGTTCTGTGAGTGTGTGGAATGTTGATGTTGTTTAGTGTAAGCTGTGGAATTACCTGGTGTTCTTTTGTGTTGCTTGTAAGCAAGGTGATGGTTGATTTTGTGGGCGCTACTTTGAGTCTATTGTGTGTGAGCCAGTCTTGTATACTGTTTATGTATGTTTGTAGGTTATTTGTAGCGGTGTCGATGTTGTTGTGGGTGGATGTTAGAGTGATATCATCTGCATATGATGATAAGGTAAGCTTGTTATCTATGGGTGTTGGAATGTCATGCATGTATAAGTTGAAGAGTGTTGGTGAGAGAACAGAGCCTTGAGGGACCCCGTTCGGAAAAAGCTTGTTTTTGGATGACTTGCCATTAAATGTGACATGTGAGTATCTTCCTGAGAGATAGTTGCTCAGCCACCTTTTGGTGTTATTGTGCATGTTTGTGTTGAGTATTTTGTTTATGAGAGGGAAGCGTGGGATAGCATCAAATGCTTTACTAATGTCTATTGTTGCTAATAGTGTACGTTGAGCTGGTCTTCTGGAGTTGATGCCATCCATGATGTGCTGCGTGAGGTTAGTGAGTAATGTCGTGGTTGAGTGGTGAGGTCTGAATCCATGTTGAGTAGGCGATAGTGGTATGTGTGGGTTGGTGATTTGTAAGATTAGTCTTTCTGTTACTTTGGAAGGTGTGCATAGTAAAGTAATGGGTCTATAGGAAGCTGGTTCTGTTGGATTTTTGTTTGGTTTGAGTAGTGTAATAATTTTACCTTGTTTCCATATGTCAGGAATAATACAGTGTTGGTATGAATATGTGCTGATATTTGTGAGAGCTAATATTCCTTGTGGGCCCAAGTGTTTAAGGTGTATGTTAGATATGTTGTCTGGTCCAGTAGCCTTCGAATTCTTAATGTTTTTGATGATCTTGGTGGTCTGGTCTGTATTGAAGGGTGTAATGGTCATGTCGAGTCTGTAGGTTTTCTTGTGTCTGGCTGTTTGTCTGTCTGCATGTTTCTGGTTGTTGTCTCTGTTTAAGTGACTTATCTTTGCGTAGTGATTAACTAGAATGTTAGCTTGTTGTGTGTATGTTGGGATATTATTTTGGCTGCGACAGATAGCCGCGTGTGAGGTGTGAATGCCGCTGTTAGAGTGGGTAATGCTGTTTATAGTCTTGTATAGCCTGTATGTATCTGTGGAGTGGTTTAGTGTTGTTATGAATTCCCTGAATGTTTCTGTTTGTTTTTCTTTGAGTTTGTTGTTTATTTCTGTGTTGAGCTGTTGTATCTGCTGTTTTATGGCTTCTGTGTGTGGTGTTTGTGTGTTATATTTGAGGTTGTTACGTTGCCTTATGAGGTGGGCTATTTCTCTAGTGTAATTTGGGTTGTATTTCCTAATGTTGCCCTTGGGTATGTATTTGTTTGCATTATTGATAATCTGATTAAATGTCTTGAGTGTTGTATCGATGTTTATGATGGGTGTGCTGTTTAATGTGGTGAATTGTTCCTCAGTCTGTATTTTGAACTGTTCCCAATCAGCTTTCTTGTAATTTCTGTAAGTGTGCCTAAGGCTGTTGGGGCAGAGTGTAGAATGTGTTGTAATGATGATGGGCAGGTGGTCTGATGACAGTTGTTTTTCTGTTCTCCATTGTGTATGTGTTGCTAGTGAGGGGGAACAGAACGTTATGTCTGGGGAGGAGTTTGAGTATCCTGCTTGATG
This sequence comes from Bathynomus jamesi, assembly GCA_023014485.1. Classification (NCBI taxonomy): domain Eukaryota; kingdom Metazoa; phylum Arthropoda; class Malacostraca; order Isopoda; family Cirolanidae; genus Bathynomus; species Bathynomus jamesi. The sequence continues at coordinate 567,529 of JAJOZX010000918.1, read as the reverse complement.
TGGTATGTGTGTATGTTCTTCTGTATTGTTAAGAATGAAGAGGCTGTTTAGTTGTGTGGCTATGTTGGCGCCTCTGGTGTTGTTTTGGTTGTGCAGGTACCAACTAGTGTCTTTGGCGTTGAAGTCTCCTCCTAAGATGACATTAGTGAGAGAGGCAAGATTGTGTAACTGTGGATTGTAATTGGCTGGCACCTGAGGTGAACTATCTGGTGGGATGTAAATGTTGATTAGTGTGGTGTTGTGTTTTGCGCGTGTTTTAATGTTAACTGCCTGTATTTCTATCGTGTTATCTGCTTGGATTGTGTTTGTAATGTTTTGGGTAGCATCAGTGTAGCTAATGCTTTTACGTATGTAAGTGATGAGTCCACCCCCGTTACCCCCAGTACGATCTTGACGGATCGCCGTGAAGTCAGGGATGGTGGATGTTTTGTGTGTGCGTTTTAGTTTTGTTTCTTGTATAAGTGCTATGTGAATGTTTTGTTTGTGTACGAATTCCCTAAGCTGCATGATTTTGTTTGTGAGGCCATCTACGTTGTACTGTAATATGTTAATATTATACTTCTGTATGTGTCTCATGGTGCTATTGTGTCTATGTCTTTGTGTATGGTGACATGTGTAAGTTGTAGTGGGGCCTGGATTAGTCTTAATGTCGCCAGAGAGTAAGAGTAGTTCGGGGAGCACGCAATTGTTCCCTGTAATTGAAAAAATAGCACGCTGAGAATAGGTCCGGCCCCGGGAGCCGATCGGCACTCTGACCGTGCCACGCAACAGGCCGTCGACTGCCAGTCTAGCCAACCGTAGACAGCCCGCTGCACGGAGATTTGAGGAAGTTTGGCCACCAGCGCGTTGATGTTTTGGTTTGACGTCGCTTCTTCGCGTTGACGTGTCCTGCGCTGGAGGATGCAGCCACTGTTTAGAAGCTTCCTCGTCAGCTGCTAACACTTTTTTCACGTTGTTCTAACTACTGTACCTGTTCAGACGTTTTTTATAAACAAATCTTTATAAACAAATATGCAATTTTGTCTTGCTCTCTTTGTTGGAGTTCTGAAAATGAATTGCCCTCCTCTCTGCTAAATTGCTCTAATATGGACTCTGTTTCTTCTCTTTCTTTTATTTTCACTAGAAATTCAGTATGAATTAGACCAGTTTTAGCCAAGTTTACTTTCGGTTTTGGGCCCAAAACGGGAAGTTTACTTTCGGGCCGAAACCGAAACCGAACTTCAGTCGGTCCCTAATATGAATGAAAATGGCTTCACACCAAAAGTGTGCAAACATGTTTGAACACAACACTCGTGACACAGTGATTCAACATGTGGACAGACTGTCCTTAAAAGGAACATTTTTGAAAAATTAGTTTTTTTGAAATGTAACAGTGTCTTCCTGAAAGACATTCAGCAATAGTTTTAAGATGTCTATTTTTTTTTATATGAATAATCCATTAATCCTTTAGGCAATTAGTAATTTTTTATTCACGATTTATTTTAGTGTATTCTATTTAATAAGTTTCGTTTTTGTAATACTAAGTGCAAAGAGCAATTTTATTTAATATTTTTAGTTTTTCAATCAAGATACATTGATCGCTATTAATATTATTTCAAATGGTAAAATTGTTAAATTATATTGCTTATTATTTAAGTATAAGACTGAAATCAGGTATTGCTTCATTGTATTATATATCTGACGTTAATTTAATATTTGCTCGATATTCAGAAATTCTTTCATAATTGTGATGTAGATATATTATATTCTTATATTAAGAAATACTATATTTTCTAGTTTATTATAAAAGTAACGGTAACGGTAACTATAACGTATTACTTTTCCATAGAAGTATATGTAGCGGTAATGACGTTACTTTTATTGCGAGTAACGGTAACTGTAACGCCGTTACTTTAAGAAAGTAATGCACCCAACACTGTATATAATAAAAAATAAGGTATAATAAAAATAAATCCATTTTTAATAGTTACCCTTATTACATTTTTAAAACATATATTTATTTTTTTATAGAAAACATGATATAAAGGCAGACATTTATAAATATATTGGATGGTCACGCGCAAGATATTGTTTTTACTTCAAACAACAACAAAATATAGTTTATTCTTCTTCAATTAGAAGGTGTTACAGTATGAAAGTATTCATCACATAAAAGAGTAAAATTAAGCATGATAAATTCAAAGGATCATAAATGAATAAAACATAAACATCAGCTTATTAGTATAAACATTATATAAAAAATGTATTGGCATTTATGGGAAAATATTAACTAATTGTAAGAATATTGTAACGAAAATATCACGACTTAACCTAACCAATCGTCAAGGGCGTATAGTTGACCTAACGATTGGTTAGGTTACGTCATGATATTTTCGTTAGTTAGCCTTATAAGGCTAGTTTCACGGTAGAGCACGTATTGGAATATGGTAGATCACAGTTTCGCGGTAGAGCACATATTGGAAGAGCACCAACTTTTCATATACTTAGAGACAATGGCGGATTCCCAGGGGTGCCAATCCAGCAGTGACTCTCCCCCTTTAGTTTTTTGTACCTCCTTTATAAAGGTTTTGGCACCAGTGACTATATTTTTGTAAGTAAAACGGTGTAGTGTAGTAAAGCGCGTGTACCCTATTTTTTTTTAAATGAGATATTCACTCATCCTGTGAAAAAGAAAGTTTCCAGTATCTTATCACCAGCGCCCGTACCCCAGTCGATAACAGGTGTCGTTTCCTTATATGTGAAGTGAACACAGTGAGATCGGGTGCTCGAATTCCGATGGTGTTGCTAATAATATTAATACAAGCGTTAGCGCAATGAGCCACATTAGTTGGCCTGAGCGCTGCGTCAGTTTCCGGCCTTCCTCACTGATATATTTTAACACGTAAAACAAAACAATAAACGGCGAACCGAAGTACATTTCGTGCAGATCACGAAGTTTCACGATGTGAAGGAAAAGCTGTGCGTGATGCAGTCACGAGTGAAGAAAAAGATCACAAAATGGGTAAATTTGGTAACACGTCCGCTTACTGACTTCTCTGGTCTGACTAGCAAGAATGGCATTTTGGTCATTCATGTACGCTTTCTGAATACCTCAGCGTAAATGTTGCAAATTTGTAAAAAAAGAAAAATAATAAAAAATAAACTATAATTTATATGACTATATTTATAAAATGTATTATATAATTATTGCAGTTCAACTTTTTTTAAGTTTGCACTGGCGTCCCTGAAGCAAATGGACACTCCCCCGCCTACCCCTCCCTCCTTGAGTTTTGGTCTGTATCCGTACACTGAATATTGTAAATAAAATTCTTAGTAAACAAAAACTGTGTATTCATTTGTACTGGTACCATCTTCTTTAGGTACGTGTCACTGCACCCAATATGCACTTATATTACTTTCAAAGCAAAATCAAATTAAACAGTTGTACTCAGTACTTAAATATGATGATGAGTTTAAGGAACTTACAAGCAAACATTGTGAAGGTGAAAATAAAAATGAACATTTTTTATTTCAAATAGAGAAGAATGAAAAGCAAATAGATATTATTCTAAGACAAGACACTGGAAGCTGCAAGCAACCACAGTAAAATATTGTTCCTATCTGACACACGAGAAAGTAGAGCTATATCCTTATCCTTACCTCTCTACCTACTTTCCAAATGCGGACTACTTGAGATAGAAAGCGATGTTCTCCAAGACTACTTCTTCATCAGGAGTGACTGTGGAGAAGCAAACACCCCTCGGGTAGAGAACTGAGGACAAGGAAAACTCTACTTTCTCGTGAGCCAGGTAGAAATACTATTGGATTAGAAATAAATTGTGGTTACTTGCAGCTTTGAAGTGCATATATACGTATATACCGAGTGTCCCAAAAGTCAGTTTACCGAAGAAAATGTTCTCCTAAGGTGAGTTTACTACAAAGAAAAAACTTGTTTCATAAATATATTTACAAAACATAAGAAAACAAAGAAAAAAATTTCTGAAACATATTTACAAAAACATGAGAAGTTCTGGTTACAATGACGACTGTTCAAAATGTCGTCCATGTTGTTCGATGCACATCTTGTATCTGTCAACGGTTGACCGGCAAATTGCTTTGCATAGTTCCTTATCATTGCTTAAGAGCTGAAATTCTTCACAAATGTAGTCTCTAAGGTTCTGAAGACATGCTAGCCTTTTGCTGTAAAAAAAATTGTCATAATGTTTAGAATAATCATCAGGAGAAAACATTTTCCTCGGTAAACTGACTTTTGGGACACCTTGCGTATATATATATATATATATATATATATTATGCAGGTGTCCAAAAACGGATGCTCTATTTTGTTTTATTCATATGATATGTTAAAGTATTTGACGTATAAATTTCTAAAACACATCGTTATTTTCAGAAAACTTTAGTTCCTTTTCGTATAGTTCAGCGAGGCTATCATCGAATTTATAGTATAAAATTACGTATTCTACAGCTTAACTTGTGTTTATTGTGTAATGTTATTTATATATAAAGAGTTTTGCGCAAGTGCAATTTGGAGTAAGGGAATTAGCAGATTTCCAATAAAGAGAGTAATAATGACATGCGAAGAAACTGGATATGTGAAAGACAATTTGAAAAGTCATGTTGGTTCGAAAGAAAACTGTAGAATACACCATCTTGTACTGTAAATTCGATGATAGCCTAGCCTAGGTAGCCTAGCCATAAACATCATTATAGAAACAAACTCTAAAGTTACGTAAAAATAATAACAAACTATAGCGTCTTATTTTGAACACCCCGTATAATATATATATATATATATATATATATGAAGAAGGAATTCGTAGGTGAATCTGATAGTTCAGTGCTTTGTTTTTCATTTGGCTCCAAAAACAAGGAAAAATGAATTGTTTGAGAGGCGTCATCGAAAGCGAAAGAAGAAAAGAAAATCAACGGAAACAATATGACGTCATTTGTTGATGTCACTCCTTCATTGGTTCATATTCGACGCCATTGTCTCGCCTCTCGACCAAATTTCGGAGATGGGAGGAAAAAAAACACAAAAAAGAAAAACAAAAGACGAACTAAATTAGTTATATGGCTTCTAGTTTTCTCTTTATTTCCGAGTTTCAGTATAATATTTGTGGTTTGTGAAACTCATTTCAATGTGTACACGCCAATTCGTTGCAGTACAAATTCCAGTCGATTATACGGGGTGATTCACTCGCTGGTTGTCCCAGCGGATATATTAGCGATACTCTGGGGCAACGAGCGAGTGAATCACCCTGTATAAGAGTGATTTTTCTTTGATTAATTTTAATATTAAGAATTCTCGAGAAATTCTGAAAAGTATTTTAGTTTCCATCCTTAAATTAGTCAATGGTTCGAATCAGTATTTAAATCAGTGATTGAACCATTGATCGTGTCAGTGATCGTGACACAGTGATCAAGTCCGTGATCGAGTCAGTGGTCGAGACAGTGGTCATTGTGAGTCAATCACGAGATATAACCAATAGCAGATTCACTGGTAATGAAACGTGAAATTTTATAAACACCACAAAATTTCTTTGCTTTAGTTAAGGAGTGACAAAAGTGCTCTTAAATGAGGTTATGATAAATAATTTCGCAGTACTTTTTTTTACCCTTTAAACAGTACGTAATTATATTTATGCCCTCATTTTTTGACAGCACTTTTGTTATGCCTTAAAGGAAACCAGTATGGACGTTAATTTATTTAATATTTTAAAAAATTGGAAGTTCATTTATTTATTTATTTTAATTATTATTTTTATATTTTTTTTACTTATTAAATAATTAATTACTCATCCTTCATGCTTGAAAGGGTAAATTCGCTCACTGGATAAAGAAAAGGTTTCTCTCTCTCTCTCTCTCTCTATATATATATATATATATATATATATATATATATTGAATAAGAGGGGTTTTTATTATTATTATTATTAACAGGAACGATCAGAGCGATTGAGGATTATTCCTGACGCGACCTCGCTGCGGTGGGAGAGTGCGTTTGGGTATAAAAATATTTATTATTATTATTATTATTATTATTATTATTATTATTGGTCTGAGAAAGAAGTCCCGGGTTTGACTCCCACCTCCGCCTCAATTAGAGTTGGGCCGGCCACCTACTCCATGACTACCCGGCCTCAGGTCACTCTCGGAATTCATGCCTCCTCCCTCCTTGTGAGAAAACAAGGGTTCCAGAAGGCATATTACTTGCTTTTACCAAAGTTTCTATTTGAGTTATTACATAATCATATACCCATATATAAATACCCATAAAATACCCATAAAAATACCCATAAAAATGGTGATACACAGCAGTTTTTACTTAAATTATAATACTTGCTAAGTTGTAGAATTAAAGTTTTCCATGTGGTTAACATTGTCAAGCTTTGAGACATTAATTTCATTAATTTGATATGACAAATTGATGCAATTGACCCATTTCGCTGTCAGAGAAGTGTGTGAATAAGTGAAATTTTTCAAAATTGACAATTTCGAAATTTTTTAAGTTTTAAATTTAAATTTTTTTAAGTTGATGAATTTTTAACATAATCTGACAAATTTTCAGCTTTACTGTGAGAGTTTTTAGTTTCATCTTTTAGTCTTACTTAAAATTAGAACGTTTAATTAAAACAATCGCTACGAACGATCGTGATTCTAAAAACAAGAAAGACAGAATGGAAGAAGAACGAACCAAATTAAGAACGCAATTGTCGGGAGAAAAGGTCATTTTTCAATTTTTATTTTCCTCCAATAAAATCGCCTCCGTTTCATTTAGTTAGTTGGTTCATTTAACGTCACAAGATCACAAGGCGTTATTCAGACAAAAAGCGTCGCTACTCACCAAAAATATTACAAACCTTTCACACTGTTATGCCAGTATTTAACAAGGTAAAACGAACAACGGGTCTATCACAGTTTCCCAATTACTTGTTTTTCTTCCGTGAAAGAAGAAAGAAACCAAAGTCCTTCTTTCGCGTCACTCTAAAATGAAACGCGTCCAACCATTGAAAGCTAATCAGAATATGCATTTTAAACGATGCATCGGAAGACGACCAGATAAGGACGTTCAATAAAACAGAAAATGGATGATAAAAGAAAATTATGAATTTTCGAGTTTGATATCTTCATTAGGGAAGTAAGCGTGACAGACGTTCGGGGAAAAGTGCATTGTTTATCTGACATCCAACTCAGAATGGCGAAACGCATATAGACAGAACACTATATATGTATAGAAGCATGGGCGCCCGCAGGATTTTTTCCAAGGGGGGGCAAAATTTAATGTATTAATAGGTAGGGACCGGAGCAAGCAAAAAACTTTTGACCCCTTAGGAACCAGCAGGTTAATTCTAAGCAAGTTTAGTGTTGCATTTTCTGTAATGGAAAATGCAAATATATATTGTATATACATACAATGCACATGATAATTTTAAGGGGGGACTTCTGAACAAATAAAAAGGTAGCAACCTTTTATCATGCACACAAATAAATTTTTTCACCCTTTAGGAGGCAGTTGGATACTTTTCAGCAAGTTTAGGATAAATATTTTCTTAGAAAATATTTAATATATTTTCTTGGCATTTCCAAGGGGGGGCAAGTGCCCCCCCTTGCCCCTACCTGCGGGCGCCCATGTATAGAAGTTCACTCAATTTGCTCTCCTCTGCCTTTTGCTCAATTTTCATATGGGTCCTCTCCTTAACATTATTGCACTTAGCCATTTTATATATATATATATATATATATATATATATATATACCGGGTGTGCCATAAAAAAGGTACATTTTAAAGAGGCTATAAAATCAACATTTGTCATTTAATTTTAATAAAACTTCTACACAATAAAACATATGTATTTATCTATATGCAAACAAGTTTCCAGACTAAAATATAAAATAATTCAAATTCTATCAACATTTAACGAAAGAGTATGATTTAAATTGATTTTTCTACTTAACATGCAAAAAGTATTAAACCTTCCTAATATTTTTTTTATAAAAATAATTTTTAACGTAAAATTTACCTGAAATTATTAAAAATTTTGTTCGAAATGCTTTCCTTCCAGTAAAATATATAATCCTCTATGTACTTGTCAATGATGCTACGAGCCGCTCATTCCCTGAATAGGTGCTTGAGCAGAGCAGTACATTCTAAAAAACAGTGAAACCCTTGTTCTATCTTGTACTTAACCCATTTACATATGTGTTGTGTTAGGAACAGTGATAATATATTTGTACTGTATGTATAGAGTACCTAGTACTCTTGGTTTAGAAAAACGAGTTCAGTTGTTCATGCAGCACTCTGATGTATACGTTTGTGTATTAATGCATGCTGTTTCATATGATTTTCATTTTCGAACGGTAAACTTTATCATCTTTAAGGCTTAAATTATAAATTATAAATTATAAATTATAACTTCAGCATATTTAAGGCTTAAATAAATTATAAATTTTAACTGTTGTTATTTGCATCTCTCCAAATATAATTCAATAATTTTGTGAAAATAACCCAAACTGTGTTGACGAAACTTTGATGTGGAAAATTGGTTAATAGAACGTGTATTCGCTTGATGCACGACTCATTTTCAACCACACATTTTTCACATTACATTACATTACCTCAGCCCTTATTTCCCAATATATATATATATATACAGTATATCGGGTCGCCAAAAAAAAGGGAGACCTCGAACTTTGGCTGTAAAATCCAAAGTTATGGTCAGATTTCAATATTTTTTTCACACCCCACAACTAAGTAAATTTCCTATATGGTGAGCGGATTTCAAAGAAAACTAATGAAAATTACGGATTTATTGAACATTTCTTTATGCCACTGGAAATTTTCCATTTACATTACTACTGCATTGTATGTGCAGATAAAAAGTTACAAAGTACTCACATATGGTGCTACCTTCATGTTAAAAAAACTGTTCGATATGTTTACCACGAACTTCTACAACCTTTTTCAGTCAAGGACGGAACTCATCTATGGCTTTATTGATTTGTTCTTGTGGTAGCCCATCCCATTTTTCCAGAAGAAGCTGTCGTAATGAGCGACATTTCTTACTTTGACCCCATAAATTCTCCGGGACAAATTTTCCCAAAGGCCGTAATCGACAGGATTTAAATTAGGACTGTTTGGTGGTCAAATTTAATGCCGCTACCTGGTATTTTTTGAGATCTCCTGTTTTATCGATTTTCTTGAGAAGCTTGTCCAAACCTCCTGCAGTTGGCTTACGTTAATTAAAATCGCTTTAATTATCAACTTGAACCTATGATTAGCAAGATTTTTCTGGAATATTCGCCATAAATCCAATTTCTCAGCTAAAATGCTAAAAGATGGCATACAAACCATAAAATTACCTAGTACTAACATACTAAAATTTTATGGTTCTATGTACCGTATTTGCCGAGATATGAAGGATTTAAAAGGTCTCCCTTTTTTTTGCCGACCCGATATATATATATATATATAAAATATATATGATCCCATTACATTATTTAGTATCACCCCACCACCACCTCCACCACCAACAACAACAACAGCAGCAATAATAACAATAGTGAAATTGGTGTTTGCACGTTCTTGTGGTTAAACGTTCTTTATTATTGAAGAATGAACGTGTTTTCTTCAATCTTGAATTTACGATAACACTTCTTGATTAATGTGTCCTTTAATTTTTCACGACTCTCGTTTTAAGTTTTCACCAAATTTTAATAAATACAAAAACATTATTTTACATTTAATAAAGTGTTAATTAAATCTCGCGTACATACACTCCAGCTTCTATGTGTACCTTTTGAAAATACTTTATACCTTTATATATACATATACATACATACATATATATATATATATATATACACCTTTGGTAACCTTTGGTTTACTTCCGCCCGAATTGTTCATTCTGACGAAAGTCAAGCTTTTCACTCCACCTTAGACTTACAGTTTAACGTGGAATCCGAACCACGCCCCACCAGCAGCCCAGCGTCTTAACCACTAGGTCACCCAGGGAATCCATTTATCTACCAACCACTTCCTTTATTGTGTGAAAGGATGAACAGCTGGGTTTTGGTGCGCGCCGCCTGCCGTCACCGGGTCTCGATCCCGGGACCAATGGATTCGTAGTCAGCGACGTTAACCACTACACCACCACCAATATATATATATATATATATATATATATTCTATTCACGTTTCATACATTTCATGTGTAAATGATATAATTAATTTATCTTCCTCCTATAAAGGAAATGAGTGGAAATATCTGAGGCAGAAATCATTCTCCTGTTGAGGAAATCCGTGTGAAGAAGCAAGGACTTCTCTTCAACTTTTTAGCGCCTAGCAACCCCTTACTGATTAATTATTGTTTTGGCCGGTTTTATGAAGCCTCAGGAAAGACTCCTGACCATTGAAGGGTTATTGGAATTATACTTAAATCGTCGACAAGTCACTTCTTTGATCGACAATCTCTTAACCTAACTTAACCTAGTGTAAAAGAGTCCTGACTTAACCGGAAGAAAAGGCGTCAATAATATGGCTTGTTGGTCACCTAAGAAAACAGTCGCTTCAGTGTCATGGCCGCGTAATGCTTAGAACGTACACTGTAAAAAATGGATGTTAAATTAACAGTATATAACTGTCATTTGTAATAGCAATTTCCATTTTTCAAAGCAACTGTAAAATACATTTTGAAACCCGAATTATTGTTTGTCTGAAATAGCTTTTACTGTTGTTTTAGTATTAACATTTTTCAACATTTTAACAACCATGTTATTTTAACAAGTTTATACTGTCATTGTAAAGATATTCTTAAAAATTATTTTAAGATTTTGTGATTCAGTCCCTCGCTATTGGAGTATTGCATAACATTTGTTTAAACAATTATTGTAAACTAAAATTTTGTAGTAACATTAGACTTACCAGTTTCGGACTGTAAATTTAAAAGCTAAAACTGTATATTTTCAGGTTACAGGTGCCACTGTTATTTTAACTAAAAACAGTTCGCTTAAAGGATGAATGTAACCAGTATATTTATAATAACTGTTAATTCCCAAAATTATTACTGTTAATTATCATGCTGACAAACTCCCTATTATTTTAACAGCAAATAACTGTTCTTAAAATAGTGCCTGTATTTTGGGCACGTACAGTAACAGTTGAACTAACAACTGAATGCTATAAACTTAGAGAATACATTGTAAATTTTTATACTATAAGCTTACTGTTGTTTCAACAACCAATAACTGTGTTTAAAACAGTCCTGTATCTTCAGCAATTACTGTACAGTAACAGTACAATCGAAAAGTCGTCGGAACTGGTAATTCAGAGTATGTTTTGCAAATTTTTATATTACAAGTTCACTTCATAATTAATATAGTAAAAATATTACTGTGCTAAAATATGTTCTTCGTCGAAAAACGTACTAAACGCCAATCAGCGTACAACGTCTGCTAATTCGTGTGAAATTCACAATATTAGCACGTATCTGTACTAATTTATGAGTTTTACAAGGACGTACCTTATAATGTAGTTTCCATATTATACTTTTAATCTTTAGCAATCAATTAAATCACTGTTAAAATGGCTATTTACATTTGGATATGTGAAAATAACTTCTGGAGTAAAATTTTATTCGTAATACTTCAGTAGTATGGGTGCATTCCGTTTTCTATGACTCCATCCGCTAATTTATCTAATTGTGATACTGTGATAGATACAGTTTTGACACCTGTCTTAATCGATTCTGGAAGCAAACATTTTCTGGTAATAATGGTTTCTAGTGATGATTCTATACCCATATCCTCTACCCAAATATCGATGTAAATAGTTTTGTTTTACAACGACTGTGTGACTGTTGAAACTGAACAAACTCGTTCAGAATCTAAATCTACAATGTTAAATCTTTAAATCTACAATGGCTGTTTTATATTATTATTATTATTATTATATATATATATATAATTTGACGTGTTAAAATAACAGTATTTGAATGCTGTTTCAACAGTAAGAGTAAAACTAATTTTATTAATACAGTTAAAATAACAATAGTGAACGTGCATGATAATGAGCACTTTTTATCCAATAAAACGTTAAGTAGTAAAAATACAGACTTTTTTACCTGTTGATTTGACACCATCGGAATAATTTTTTTTAAATATGGTTAAAATGTAAATGTTAAAATTACTATTAAAACTCTGCATTATTGTAAACAATGTTAAATAAACGAAATACTGATCATCGTTAAAATTAACAGTAAAAACTTGGCACCCAAAACTGCCAGTAAAATATAGTTAAAATGATATTTGGAACTTGTAGTGTCAGCGGTGAAGAGGGCCAGAAACTGGCATAGCGCTTAGGCCAACTAACGAGGCCCATTGGTCTAACTCCCGTATTATTATTATTACCAACATCACCGGGGTTCGAACCCCCGACCTCAATGTTTTCGCTTCGCTTTTAAGAAAACGGTGTTACCCTCTGAGCTACAGACGCTGGCAGTCGTGACATAATTTGCACGAAAACAAGAAAAAGGATTTTAGGAGGAACCTGCAGTTACTGAAGTGGATGAGGTCCGGTTTCCGGCCTACTGAATTTAATTAAAATGTATATATATATATAATGTAAAGAACGACGCTTGTATAGAAGAACGTTCCGCACAAGATGAGGAGGAAGAACGAACAAATGAAAAATGAGGTAACCACCCGGGATGTTCCGATTGCCGGTCAGATTTGCTAACCACTACACCATGGGCCTCGATTAATCAGAAGTCGTAATTCTCCTACATACGAGCAGAAACCAATGCCTTGAGGGGAACCCTCGTATGTCGCACATATACATTTTAACTGCAAACAACACACAGTATAATTAATGTAAGAACGACGCTTGTATAGAAGAACGTTCCGCACAAGATGAGGAGGAAGAACGAACAATGAAAATACATATACTATATATAATATATATATATATATATATATATATATATAATATATATATATAATGAAAATACAGGGTGTGTATAAAGTAACGCAAGTGAAGAGAAATCCGATTTGAACTGTTTTAAACTAGTTTCAACTTGGTTTTTAACTCGTAAAAACATTTTCAACACCTCTTATAAACCTTACTATCGAATATACAATTGTTATAAAGCACGTGTAATAAATATTATTGGTCCATGTTCACTTACGTTAATATAATTCAAATTGGATTTGTCTCTTCACTTGCCTTACTTTATACACACCCGGAAATAATTGTTTATAAGAGTTATAAGAGTTCCCCCTTTATACTAAGTTTTCTTTCATTTTCTTTTAAACGGAAAAGTACTTCGCCCTTTCACTGTGGTTAGTATAATAATATGTTCACTATATTCAAATGTTCGTAGTGAAAAGGGTTAAATATAAATAATTATTAATAGCTAACGTAAAAGTTTAAGTTTTAATATTTAATGTATTATTTGAAAAATAATAAATACAAATCAATTTAGCCTGTTAAGCGTCACTTTTTTCACTTTTATACACACCGATAGACAATATTAACTCGTCGGTAACGCTTGAGATGTTGAAAATGGGCTATAGAATTTTTGCATATTCTTTAGTAAGCTTAAAGCTGTGACGCACTGAAACCTCGATCTTATTATATTGTTACAGAAAGTAGTGAAAGTCATTGTTTTCAATTTGTACTAGCTTTTTATAATCCACACTGTGACTGCCCGGGCTCAGATGATTCAAGACTCCACGCCCATTCACCCCTCCTTGGGGTAAAATAGGGAGTTCGGATGTTACCTGCTACATATTTCTTATTACGACTCCCGACGGTGCTGGTGAATAATAATCCATTTATAAAATGGGTATTAATATATCTAGAGATTTACGACAGCACATAGACAGAATGGAGAGAGTGTGTAGCAACGGGGTACTAAGATGATTCCTAGTTATAAACAAATCATACGCTGCCCGTTTAGAAACGTCAAATTTATTCTCACTTGTAAAAAAAACGTACTCGAGGAGATTTAATTTCGGTGTTTAAAATGATTAAAAGTTTTGATAATGTCGTCGCTGAAAAATATTCCACCTTCAGAAATGCAGATAGAACTGGCGGTAATGGTCTCAAATTAGTGGGTAAAGTGACACTAACGAAGCTAAACATTTTTTCTTCAATCTTATAGTTAATTTGTGGAATGGATTGTCAGCCAGCGTAGTTCAAAGTACAGGAATCCTTTAAAAAGAGACTAGATCAGTAGTTCCCAACCTTTTTTCTATGGTGGCCCAGTTTTGATGGTCATAAATGTTGGTGGCCTATGCATATGTATAGGGTGTTTTATAACATGTGGGACGCACTTTCAGGATGGATTCAGGACCTGAAAACAATGAAAAAAGTTTATATAAACATATGCCCGAAATCGCTTTGTTTCCGAGTTACAACCCGTTATGTGTTCCAGCAAGTATCCGACTTACCTTCAAAGGAAGTGCTCAAAATGATCGTCTTGCGCTTGAATACGTGCCTGAACACGCCTCGTCATAGACTGCCCGACGCATTCAATTCCAGGTATTGCTCGGATTTTCTGGCATTCTTGTTCTACATGTTGGCGAAACATTTCAACGTTGTCAATGGGTGTCACGTAAACGATGAATTTCAGATGACCCCACAGGTAGAAATCGAGTGGATTCAGGTCCGGGGAGCGAGCAGGCCACGCAATGAGTCCTCCACGGCCTTCCATTTATCAGGGAAATGGTCATCCAAATAGTCTCTGGCTACTCGACTAAAATGAGGCGGAGCGCCGTCATGCATAAACCACATACGACGTCGGACACCAAGAGGAACTTCATCTAGTAAATCGCTTAAATCATTCCTTAAAAAAATTGGAATAGGATTCTCCTGTTAATCTTCCAGGCAAAACAAAAAGACCGATTAAGTTGTTGGCAATAAGTCCTGCCCATACATTGATACTAAATTGTTGTTGGTGCCTTGACTGGATGATGGCATGCGGATTCTCTTCGGCCCAGTGATGAGTGTTGTGAAAATTGATCACGCCATTTCTTGTGAAGGCAGCCTCATCAGAAAACAACACGGAGGATAGAAAAAGAGGATCGCGAGCACACTGTTGAAGGAACTAAGTACAAAAAACCTCTCGTGGTGGGAAATCAGCTTTAGTAAAGCCTTGTACTCTCTGAATGTGATATGGGTAAAGCTACTGTTCCGGGTGTTCCCGTAAAATTCTCCACACAGTTGTGTATCTTCCACCCTCAACTGCTGCTATCCTTCGGGTGCTGACACCAGGATGTTCCTCCACCCGATTCAGGACCCGCTCCTCCAACTCAACAGTTCTGGCGCTAATTGGTCTACCACCATCTGAAACTCGCTTGTTGAATGATCCTGTATCCAGTGACGGCCGTAGGATTGGTGGCGCCCCGGGCAAGCTGAACTTCGGCGCCCTTACAAGCAGGGCCGGTTTTAAGCCGATTAGACCGATTTGTTCAAATTGGGCCCCGCGCCCCAAGGGGACCACGCGCACGCGCTCGAGTGGGGGACGCTATGATGAATTAATGAGTGTCAGTGTGCACGAAGTTTCTTGTTACTGTGAAGGCAGTGAAACTATTCAGTCCGTCCTCGTATATCTATGTTTCAATGTTTTATTGCTAATCGTTTGTTTATTTGTTTTGTAATTTCAGTTTATCGTCGCCGTTTAGCTTTTTTAAAAAAAGGTAATTTGTGGACGATATTCAAACCCTCAACACAGAAAGAGCGCTGTTAATGATATTATATAACATAAAGCTTGGAATGTAAAGTTGTGTGTTTGTTAATATGTCAAATTGCTTATATGTCCAAACTGCAAACTTGAAGGTCTTAAGCCTGCATGTACAGAGAAACGTGGTGGTAAGTAGATCCTACATATTAAATTAACTAGTTTTTGCCTCATTATCATAGAGAGCATTTACATTTCTATTTACTAGAGCTTGTTCTTTTGCCCCCTGCGCTTTTCTTCTTACTCCCAGGCTTTTAAAAATCATGAAATCTTTTGCTTTAATCATTAGATGCATACATGCACATCTTATTTATTTTTTCAGTGCCAGGGAGTCTTTATTGTGAATGATTTGTTTTTGTTTTGTAATTTCAGTTTATCGTCGCCGTTAGCTTTTTTAAAAGAAAAGTAATTGAAAAAGCCCTTACATCATCGTCATCATGGCAAGCACAAGCAGAGATAGAGACAAAGGGCGAAAGTATTTGAGCGGCAATCAGAAACGAGCACTGGCCAAGGCTAAGGCAGCTGAAAATGAAAAACAAAGAGGTGCTCTAGCGAAATTTCTTGTCACTCCAACTTTGAAACGACAACGGGTAGAGGGCCCCGCTAGGCGCTAACAATTTTCTAATTGGGCCCCGCACTTCCTAGCGCCGGCCCTGCTTACAAGTATAATTTTAAAATTTGTTCACAATGAGGAAAAACTACAAATGTAGGAATAAAGAGTTTATTACAATTAACGATATTCACTCAAAGTACAACTAAACATTCTCAAAATGGAACCATGTATGAAAATATGAGAGACAGTGTTGCCACTTTTGTCTGAGGTAAATCCACAAAAAAATGTAAAAATTCCACAAAGTAGCAACACTGAGGAGATATTAAAGGATGGCAGCGCTGCCAGGCGTATGTAATTTGTGCTCAACGCTCACCTACGCGGCCACATCAACCCATGTGACATGTCATCCCATGTCGGGCCAAGCTGACCTTAGCTTTACTGGTAGTCTGGTACTAATGCTATTGGCTAATATAATGTCATAATCCCTGAAAATTTTACTCCACATCAGGAAATTTTCACATTTGACTCTTTTATTTTATTTTATTTTATTTATTTTTCTATTTTTCCCTTTGTATTTGGAAGATCCCAAGCACATGACGTGGCGCCCCTTAGCACGTGGCGCCCCGGGCAACTGCCCGAGTTGCCGGTACCTTGAGCCGGCCCTGCCTGTATCACCAAGACGCCTGTCTATTCTCTGAAAGGTCTTCTTATCTGGCAGACGGCGATTCGGAAACCTTTAAGCATACAGACGTCTTGCTGCGGCCGCATTACACTCGGCAAGTCCATACATGAGATGCATGTCTGCCATTTCCTTGTTTGAATAAGCCTCCATTCTCACTTCAAATGCACACTATCACTGAATAGCACAAAAAATTTTTATTTTTTATTTTTTTGCAAGACTGCACTTATTCACGATAAGAAGTTACGAATATGAACAGTGAAACGCCGCGATGCACTTCTGACTGACTGACGGCTCTACACTCAACGATATTGAAACATGTCATAGAGTGTACGAAACATTACAATCGGCAAGGCCATACATGAAATAAGTCTCGTACACACTCACAAACATTGTCGGCAAGCAGTGTTTGTAAACAGTTTGCGTAAAGAAATGCTGGAACGCAAAACGGGCTGTAATTCGGAAACAAAGCGATTTCGGGCATATGTTTATATAAACGTTTTTCATTGTTTTTAGGTCCTGAATCCATCCTGAAAGTGCGTCCTACATATTATGAAACACCCTGTATATAGTATATATACAGTATATAAAGATATAAAGATATTTTTTGTAATATATCTGACTTATTTTGAAGCATTACAAACACTAGTTGTGGCCCACTAGAAAATCCACCATCGCCCACCGGTTGGGAACCTATAGACTAGATGCTTATCTTGCCTTAAATCCCCAGTTAGAAGCATTTGTTAACGCATAAAAGTATTGTAGAATTTTCACTCGGATTTCCTCTTTTTTACTTCAAAATTTTCACTTTATCTTTACATTTTTCCTTCCTTTTAACCTCTCTTCTTTGCTTTGTATTAATTTTTTACTTATCTTTACATTTTCTTGCATCTTTTAATCCTCCTTCTTTAACAGCCTCGTAGGGACCAACCGGTCTGTTGCTGTTTGGCGTCCTTTGTATAATGACTTTAGTAATAATAATGTTCGGAGTTGCTTAGCCTTTTTCGTAACAGCAAAGACCATCCGCCAGAGGACGCCCACAGCTATACTTTGGATCCAAACCACTGGTCAATACATCATCTGGATGCAGAAGACGGTTAACCTCGCTGATGGGACGGGAATCGGTATCGCGACGTGATCACGAAGTAGCCCCTAGAAGGATTTTAGTAATTAAATGTTCATTATTTTCAGAAAAAGTAAGCTATTATTTATGATTGACTGATTGATTGACTGAAGGATTAACCGCCACTTCAGCATGGTGATGTCATATCGCAGTGAGAACGGGCAAAGGCCACCTCGTCAAATGACTTCCATCAAACCAGACTCATCTAGAAATGCTACAGTACAAAACTGGGAGAATCCTCCAGGATCGATTCCAAGGAACACCAGACTCATTTATGAATATGATGGTATAATGACAGGAAATATATATGTATATATTATATATATATATATATATATATATATATATATATCCCATGCAGAAAAAGAGTGGAAAGAGAGAGAGAGAGAGAGAGAGAGAGAGAGAGAGAATATGGTCAGTTCGAATGGCCTTCAGAAACAGTACAAAAACAATACTCCTCCATGCTGTTCACGCAGGTCGGGAACACACACACACACATATATATATATATATATGGTCGGGAATTATCTTTTGCTCTCATTGCTCGTCGTAATCTCGTAAAACCTTTGAGAGGAACTTTATTTAATCTGACCGAGAATTAAAAGTTCTCAAACGTCCGCGAAAGCTATAAATGACCCAAGCAACAGGGTTTACGGCAGTCAAGAGAGTCCCTGAAACTCACGGGTAAAACCCATTACGTCATCCGCAATATATATATATGTGTGTGTGTGTGTGTGTGTGTGTATTAAACAATGGGTAGAATAAACATAAATTTAAAGTGTCCCCCCCCATTCATGGTGATAGGACGAAATAAATTATATTAAAACTTTTGCAGAGTCAGTTTTAAATTTGAATTAATTTATAGTGAGAGTTTATTGCCATAAATATTTTGTCGCTCGAAAGCTGTTTCTAAGCGACAATAAAAAAAAAAAAAAACAGCGGAAAAAAAAAACGCAACTGAAACCAATTATATTTATGAAAATATTACGTTTAAAAAGGGGTCATTATTGGGTTTTAACTCTTATAAAACCTGTTGTTGTTTTTTTTGTGACAACGTGACATACTAGTACAATTTCGGAAAAAAGTTCGTCTAGAATAAGGAATATTGATAATAATTAGTTGGCAGGGCCAGAAAATGGTCCTATTATTATTATTATTACCCAGCATCACTGGGATTCGAATCCATGACCATACTGTCTTTACTTCACTTATAGGGAAACGGTATTACTCATTGAGTTACGGACGCTGCAGGATGTGCGCATAGAAACATAAAATTCCTGAAAAGCACAAAAAATTACTAATTGGTAATATGAGTTGGTTTTCGATATTTTTAACTTTTTCCTAATGAATTTTTGTAAATAGAACCTAATCATGGATAAGTCCTAATTTTGGAGGCTTTTTAGAACGTTTTTTGGATCCTGTACATTAACATAACGTAACATAGGCGAATATAGAGTAAGGTAACAAAATATAACACAGGGTAACGTAACATAACATGCTATAACTATGGTAAAGTATGATTATGGTAAAGTGTATTTAATGAGTGCCTGACTTCTCGTTTTGGTCAATTTTAGACTATGGGTACGAATAAAATAATAGCGAATCAGAAGGGCCAGAAACTGGTACAACTATCAGGTCAGACGAACACGGCCGATTACGCTAACTCCTGGATAATTATTATCCAGTACCATTGCGAGTCGAACCCCCGACCTAAGTGTCTTAATTTAATTGATAGCGAAACGATGTTACTATAGATTGTCAGTATGTTACTTAAATACATACTTAATTTATAATATAAATGTATTTTTTGCTGTATTTTTACAATGAATGATGATATTTTGTATGGAAGAAGGTGGGGCCAAAGGCGAATGCTCGCAAAAACGCCTCCCCCACCCCCTAGAAGAAGAAGAAGAAGAAGAAGAGAGCCGAAATCAAGGTCAAGGGTTTTCGATATGCTTGGACACTGCGTTAAAAAGATTGGAAGGCAAAGACAGGGGGAAAGATGGATTGAGGAAGGTTGTTTCAGAGTTGACCGATTGAATAGATGAAAGATTGAAAATGCCGATTAACCGTTGCATTAGAGAGTTGGACAGAAAAGGAAATCAAAGCTCTTCTCAGATAATATAAATTCCTTTAATGATACATAACTTCTTTAGATAGAAGTTTTGAAAACTTCTTTTTGGAGTGATTTGAGATAATAGAAGATAATATTACGGGAAAAGCTTTGTTTTCTCTGCATCTTTGGAACGAAGATGAATACAGAGAAAGTAGGGGGGGTACAGAAAGGGGGTTGCTGAGACTCGTCTTGGCCACCTGAGTTTCAGTGAGGAAGAGAAGGTGAGGTTTAGAGGAGGAGAGGTGGTGTTCAACAGATTGGAAATTTTACGAAAGTCCACGAATGTTGCAGAAGTTTAAGGAAAGTGAATCAGGCAGAGGCCAAGAACATCTGGAATGGGTGGGAGAAGAACCAGCCCCACTGCCCGGGTCTGCGCACCCGGTACCGGCAGTGGGGGAGCCAAAAGTGGGGACATTTTTAAATATTGTTTAGTGTGTAAGATGCATGTATGTGTATTGTGTAGTGAGGAATAGGGGAGAAGTGTGTGTTTGAAAGCATGATGGCCTACTCACAGGTTAGAGGAAACATGGAAAAAGATCAGCTAAGGAAAACAATGACAGGAGAAACGGTACTTCCAGCACTCCCTGTCTCTTGCTTAACGTTCCCTCCTCCTCCGCCGTAGTACTTCCCTGGTCGATTGGTGTCTACCGTCTCCTCTTACTATAGACCTTATTTAGAATAAGGTAAAATAGAGATCAAATATTAAAACATAAAACTATTTTCATGAAAATGAACTAAAAGTTTTTGTAAAAAAAAAAAAAAATTTAAGCTGGTATTGTTTCTCCCTTTTTAATACTGAAAAAATCTACGGTTATAAATCACCAAACTAAAATTCTTTTTCCAACTTAGGTACAAAATGTAAATTTGTTTTTACTGACAAGAGGAAGAAAAGAATTACAACAGCATTCGTTCGAAGTTAAACAATTTTCATATACAAACAACGAGTATGTTGTAATAAATTTGGAATTTGCCGTAAATAAGCCAACTAAATAAGCAAAATACATGAACTTTTTAACGTTTTGAGGGTGTAAAAAAATAGCATAATTTAATCTTTCAAAATACAAATCAATGCCCTTAGAAGTTAATGATGTCGCTTTGTTTCCTTAAAACTATAAACAAAATTTCTGTTTTCCTCTCAAGGAAACAAGCAAACAGCTAAAAAGCGTTTCTTTGTTTATATGTGTGTGTGTGTGTGTGTGTGATGTAACTGAAGGTGGAAAATGATAACATTTATCATCGCGGTGGAAACTCCAATTATTTTTCGTCATTCCACTTCGTTGAACAAATGTCACAGATGTTTTTCTGTCCACTGATGTTTCAGAACTGATAAGAAACAAATCTTTAAGTTAATAACGGTTACGTGAAATGTTTTCACTAAAGGTTTCTACTCTGATTATTATTCTTTCACGTCGTACATTTTTTTTGGTTAAACTATTGCTCAAATATCCATCGATCTTACCCCTCTTTTGAGAGTTGTTCTTATTTGATCACAGTATGCAGTGATTTTGCTGCCTTCCCCCCTTCCCGCTCCAACCGTTTTGATGAAAAGATAACGCATGTAGAGTTCTGTAGGGAAATTCTTGATGTAACATGCATTAAAGATATACTGCTTCACTCTTTTCAAGAGAGGCAACATGAAACTTTCAATATTTAACGATTTGACTTTTTCACTTGTCAAAAAGCATTCGCTTTACTGGATAGAATGAAGTTACATAAATGCCCACACAGTATTAAAAGCTTACACCATATATTTTTATGGTTTTGCTGCAGACCGGACACCTACATACACTTACAACCACTGCATCTGTAGGAATGAGATCCCATCGCAATCTCGTGGTTCCGTCTCGGGAAGTTGAGATGAGGTGCCCATGTTCGTTTCTCGTCTTCTTTCTATGATTAAAAGGTGTCTCTCGCTCAACGTGGGGAAGTAAAGAGGATTCTCGAGCAATGGGTTCAGTCAACTATGAATATGAACTCCGCGCGCCATCTGTTGACGCTCGGCAAAGTCATACCCGCAACAAGTGGTGCGGATATTCATTGACCTTTACTTTTACCTTTCATGCAAAAGATGGTATAATAACTATAATAAGTAGGCCTACCTCTAATTTATGTGAGTCCAAAATTATGAGATATACATCATATATCTACCTCTTAATTCTTAAACTGCTCGCATTTGCATCTCACTCCTTATCTTTGTAGCTCTTTGTCATTCATTTCACCCATTCATCAACTGGTGTACATCCTTCCATTTTATCACACTTTAATCTTCCCCTACACAGAGACTACTTTTTATGACACTATCTACTATTATTCATTGCTTCCTCTGATCATACCAGGTAAACATTACACTCACTTTTTTACTTTTCATCTCTGGCGACGTTTTCGCTCGAACAACTTCATTTTTCATCCACTCATCTATACTTTCTCACCAATCATGCAACTCATTTTTCCCATTTCAAGGAGTCTTGCTTTTAAAAGGCACGTTTAAGTTTGGCATTCCCATAAACAACATTAAAACTACTTTCACGCATAATTTCTCTCTCTCTCTCTGTCTGTATATATATATATATATATATATATATATATATATATATAATATCTGGTAGAAGTTCCGCGAGTCGGTCTCTCTTCACACGAAGGTTAAGCTGATGGTCCCACCTCTAGACCTGGCTTGATGGAGGAGCGAGTTACTCTCCTTCGATCTCCATCGCACATACCCAGGCACACCCGGCTCATCCGGTACCGTCCTGAGCCAGGCATCTAGTCTTCTTTTGAAGATTTCAATTTTGATACCTGTGACGTTCCTGAGGTCTTTTGAAAGCTAGTTGAAAAGTCTTGGCTCTCCGACAGCAAAGCTACTTTATTTCAGTGTTGAGGGTGTCCCTTGTCAGGCTTTTAGTTTGGGAACACTACATATTCTGCCTTTCCTATTTTCCAGTGTTGTTTGGAAAGTTACTGGGTTCAGTTTGAGGTTTGGTACCATTTTTTCGATAATTTTTCATATGTAAATTATGGTGTGTGTGTGTGTGTGTGTTCTTCTTTCCAGCGAATATAGATTTAATTTACTTCATCTTTTTCAGTAGTTGAGTTATTTGCAGCCATCAATCTTGGCTGTGAAATTCCTTTGGATTTCTTCTAGTTTATTAATTTCTTCTTTTTTGTATGGGGACGTCAAGACTGAGCAGTATTCAGGCTTTGGTACGATCGGTGTTTTCAACAGGGTAGTCATTATATTCTCATCCCTTCATCTGAAGGTTCTCAGTGGCTGTTCCGTAGCTCTTTTTGTTTTGTTTATCGGTATCTGATTCTGTGTTTCAAATTTTGCATCATCGGTCATTATTACCCCTAAATCTTTTGCTCTCTAAATTTCCTGTCTGGGATATACTGTAGTATGCTGTCTGTCGAGTTCCTCATTTCTTCTATATTTCAAGAGCCGAAATTTCTCGGTGTTAAAATTCATGTTATTGTCTTCCGACCATTTGTACATTCTATTTGTGCCCCTCTGTAGGGCTTCCACCTCTTCCGCATTGCCTATTTTTCTGCTGATCTTTGTATCGTCAGCAAAGGATGTTACTATATTGTTGTCTGTTACCTCATTGTCTATGTCTGTCAACATGATAATGAGTAGGAGTGGAGATAATACTGTTCCTTGTGGATCTGAGCTGCGTATTTACGATTCTGATGATGATATATCGTGGATTTTTACGACTTGCTAGTGTTCTCTGAGGAAGTTGTAGATCCATTTACTCACTTTGCCTGTTATTCCCATGTGTTTAATTTTATTTGCTAGTATGTTATAATCACACTTATAGAATGCTTTAGCAAAATCCGTGTATATTACATCGTAGTTTCATTGCCCTGTTATAGTGCTCTATTAGTTGTGATAGGCACGATCTTCCTGATCGGAATCCGTGCTGGTTCTCATTCAATCTTTCCTGTGTCTCCCAAAAGTCATATATTTTCTCCCTGACTATTCCTTCAAATATTTTGGTGAGATATGATGTCAGTGATACCGGTCTATAGTTCTATGCTTTAGACCTGTACCTTCTCCCCTTTATATATAAAGACAATGTGCTTTTTAGTATGTTCGGTATTTCTCCTGTGTCCAGGGATCTTCAACATATCCAATAAAGGGGTATAGCTAATTCATTCTTACAGTTTTTAATCAACAAAGCATTTTTTTTTGTCCGGACCTGCAGCTGAATGTGATTTCATTCGTCCTATAGCTCTCGTTATCTTCTGGAGTAAATTCAAAATCAGTTATACATTCTCCATTTAATTTCTCTTCAAAAAAAGGTATTTCTGTCCGATATTGCTTTTTCTCTTTTTAGGGTACTGAAAGCTGATTTATATTGAGCTCTCAATATTTCAGTTATTTTTTTGGATCGTTGGTTAGCTCATTATTTTCTTTCATGAAGAGTACGATAGTGGCCCTCGTTTTTTTTTTCTTTTCGCAAAGCTATAGAAGTATTTTGAGTCATCTCTTATTAATTTCACCGCATCTTCTTCTTCCCTCTCTGAATGACCATTAATTAGGGTTTGTATTCACTGTCTATATAATCTCCAGTTTTACTTGTATCACTTTTCCGGTGCTGCTATCTGTGCAATTTATTAACTTCGGAGCTACTCTCCTTCTTTTGCGGAATAGTGTTCGTTTTTGCCTCTCGAAATAATTCCTCTTTTCCTTTGGCTGTACTTTCGGGACATATTTTTCTAAGATTTCCAACGTCTTTTCATTCAAGTTTATTAGCATTTCTTCGGTTGTTTTATTCCCTAAGATTGTTTTCCACCCTATTTGTGCCATATGGAAACTGATTTCTTCCCAATTTATAGTATTTGAGTTTAGGTTAAAAATCTCAAATTTGCTTCTTTCTTCAGTATGAGCATTTACTTTCAGTGTTCGCGCCATATTAGTTGATACCTCGATAATGTTGTAGTGTGAGATATTTGTTGGTATTTTTACATCATTGATTAAGTTGGTATTATTCGTGAATACCAGATCCAAGCAGTTATTTTTTTCTGGTGTTAACTGTTATCTACTGTGTTAACATTAATTTGTTAAAGCTGCTGCTGGTCTTCTCTTGTGCTTCCTTTGTCCTGGTATATATATATATATATATATATATATAAATTTCAATCCATCTTTTTGTATTTTATAAATGGGAAATTATATATATTATTCATTTTTATTTTTTTAGTTCAGATTTTTTTTATCGGTAGACTTTACTGCAACTTTAGGTCAGTTCGCCATACATTCAGTACATTCATACATTGCTATACTCTTTCAGCCACAAATTTATTTTCATATACATTAATTCATTGTCAAACACGTTATTATTCTCCTTACATTCATCTTATGAGTCTCTGAGCATCACCACTTCACCAGCATGCGTCAGGACAGATTACTGATTACCTTTCAAATATATTTAATTTTAACAAATTCATTTTAACCTCATAAAGCGTTCACATGCACTTTACACACATTCCAACAATCACTGTTGGCAGTATTACGTCATTTCAATTTTCCATTCTTAATTTAACTACTTTGAGGATAGGATCTCTTCTTCAGTAATATCAGTGTTTTTTATACTAATGAAGATGGTTCACTGAATTCGTATATGATATTTTTGTGTAAAACACAAAACAACTTCGTACAGGGGAGTTTATAAACCATTATGTTGTTGTTTTTTCAGGCAAAATACTATATACCACTAAAAACCGTCCACTGTGTCTGCTTTAGAACAGAGAGTTAAAACAGGATTAAATGTATTGTGTAAAAAAACTAAAGTATTTCGAAGTTACTTTGGTAGTTAATCAAAAGTAGAACGAAAGTAGAACGAAAGTAGAACAAGCAGTTCTCTTCCAAACAAGCGGAGTACTCTGAACCTACTCGAAGTACAAACACGATGTGAATTAAACGAAAACCCTTCGCTTCACTCTCAAAGTACCTTCGGCATACTAAGTAAAGGGTACTCCGTAAATTCTTGGTATTCAGAATACTTTTTCTTTTTTTTTAACGTTCTAAAATAGACACAGCAGTTTCAACAGAAAATAACGAACAATACAGCCTTTATAACTTACTCAATATGATAGTACTTGAAAATTTTATGATTTCATTAGTTTTCAAGGAAAATAATTTTGGTTCAGAGATTTTATTTTTTTAAGAATAATAACAGACAATGTTAGTTGGTTGATTGAATGTTTGAAGGTTATTCAATAAAAAGTTTTTATTTATTTATTTGATTCGGAAGTCTTCATTCGCTCTTGAAGGAACAAACGCATTCCAAATACGATCAACCTTCGGTAATAGTCGGGAGGGCCGGAAATTGGCACGACGCTCAGGCCAACTAATGCGAGCCATTACCACAGCTCTTGTATTATTGTATTATTACCAGCATTATCGGGAATCGAATCCCGTCCATAGGGGGACTTCGCTTACAGGGAAATGGTATAAGTCACTGAACTACGGACGCTCCCTGTAAACATTTGGTATAAAAATCCACTTGCTCTCACACGAGACTTTTAAATACTTTTATCGTACTTCTGTAAGAAACATTTATTGAATTTGTGTCGTGCATTTTTCCATTGATGGAAACAATGAATTAAGTTTAATGTTTCAGTTTATAAAAAAATACGAATTGCAAATACCGATGTTTCGAAACAATTGTAAATTTTTTCTCTTTAAGAAATAGAATTCAAATTTCACTTCATACGTGTATTCGCAAATACTCGTAATTAAGGCAGTGACACATACTTTTCCTCCTTCATATATATATATATATAATATATATATATATATATATATATATATATATATATATATATATATATATTAAACAACCTGTTATTTGACCTTCAAATAACTGACTAGCATAGTTATCCGACGTTTCCAGTATAAGCCAAGATCGGTTCATTTTCGGCTATCCGATCTTTGTAGGTCATGATTCGGTCACCAGGGAAGCTGTACAGAGTATTGTAGTTTCCTTTTCGCGCCTCTTACACATAAATTATGCAGTCATTGCATAAAACACATAAGTAACATGCGATATATATGTATGTGTATATATATATATATATCTCGCATACATTCTTTTGCGACACAAATGACATTATACCGTTTCAGCATCACACCACCCTGAAGTAAACGTTTACATGTTGCATCTCGTTAAATATACTGCCGTTTGATTAATTCAATTTTACTAAATTCTTTTACCACTCCCATAGAGAAGAATAATGTCTATATCCCTTCTTCTCTCATCCTGACCCATTTACAGTATAGTTTCAGCCTCCTCCGACTCGCTGCTCAAAACCATTAAAATGTTTCCCTGAACCATAGATTCTGTTTCGTACCTTTGTTTTCCCTCAAAACTAAATCCTCTTACAAAATCCTAACTCTACCCTCGTCCTCGAGCCTGAAAGCCGTATAATTTTGCTTAACCATCAGTAGAAAAAATCATACTCCACGGAAGACCTTTCGATTCTTATTTATTTACTCCCGGAAGTTCTCCACGGACGTTCTCGACGTCAAAACTTACCAATCACGATTGTAATTTGTACACATTTCCATTCAACCTTTAACGTAATGTATCTTTTTATACGCGTTTACATGCTAAGTCCCTCCTGACAGAGGTGGCCATTTAATTGCGTCGTCTATGCTAGCCAACCCCCCCACCCCTACCTAGATATGTGTAAACTCAGGAAGTCGCCAACGGTTCTCAGCTTTTCTTTGTTTATTATTTGCCTTGATTAATGCAGACCCTGTGACAATGTTGTAAATGAGATACTACATCTCTTGTGCTTGATTATTGGAGGAGATTGTAGATACCAACCTACCAGGGAAGTACTCCTGGTTGGGGGTGGAGACATTAAGCAGGAGACAGGGAGTGCTGGAACTCCCGTTTCTGCTGTCCCTGTCCTCTTTAACTGACCTTTCACCGTGCTCATCTAACTTGTGAGCAGTCCAGCATGCTCTCAAACACACACTTCTCCACCTATTCCTACTGCACATACATGCATTTTACACACTACATAATCTTTTAAAAAGTTTTATATAAAAAAAAATGGCATCGTGAGCTTCAGAGACCTTGCTTTCCGCTCTCTGCTTCTTATATACGAGGGCAACATTTTTATAGGCGCTCGCCATTGGCTCTTCCTTCCTACATAATATATATATATATGTATATATATTCTCTGCTGTAGAAATGAATGTGTAATAATCAATCTACACATTTTTATTCAATCTTATAATAAAAAATTAACACAATTTGCCATTTACGACTTTTTTAATTTTTAATAATAATTAATTTTAATAATTTTAACAATAAACATAATTTAAGATTAAATTTAAGATTCAAATTCTAAATTTAAATATAAGAAAGTTTATAATTTCGCTTAAATTAAATTCCAAATCCAAATTGACCCCCCCCCCCCCCCCCCCCCCCCCAAAAACTTTTTTTTTTTTTTTTTTAAATAAGTTAAGCAGTGAATTTAACCCCTTTTAAAGACAGGAATTTTGTGAAAGGTTACGTTATGAAAGCGTGTATTTGAAACGTTACCAATATGTATCGTTCGTCCATAAAGGGTTAAGCGTTTTCGTTAACAATCAATTTTAATTCTTTTAAGCTATTTAAATATCGTTTCAAACGTGTCAAACAATTTTAATCGTAAATAACGCATAGTTCGAGGGGAACGCAGAACGAGTGATAAACGAAGATCATTTTTAAATCAGAGTGTGATCAACAAAGATCATTTATTCACAACTCAGAGAGTGACCAGTGAAAGTTATTTATAACGCTTGGGTGACGAACCAAGGTTATCCGTAACCCCAAGAGTGACGCTTCGTTGAGACCATCCCGAATATAACTCCGACATCGTCGTCGACTGGGACCAAGCGTTGGATTTCAAGCCATCGTCGACTAAGATGCAATTCGTCCGCAAGCTATATATATTTCGCTTATCGCCGCTAATATATATATATATATATATATATATACACATATATATATATATATATACACACAGTATATATATATTAGCAGCAATAAGCTAAATTCAGCATTAAGTTTAATGCCTAGGCAATAATCTGAAAGCTAAGAATGCATTTCATCATCAGTATGATGCCTATTTATATTACCTGGTATCTATAATAATAAATATAACCAAAACAGTGAAAGAGACTTACTGTAACTAATGTCATATGCATTCTTCGCTTTCAGCTTATTGCTTGGGCATTATCTCACTGCCTGATTTCGCTTATTGCCGCTAACATATATATATGAGAGAGAGAGAGAGAGAGAGAGAGAGAGAGAGAACGTATGCTACTAAATAATCTGCAAACGTGATAAATTAAAAAGACATGTGCCATTTGTATACTATATTCACAGCCATACATAAACATGCAGGAATTCCCAAGCAGAAAACACGTTTTTGAAGAGTTTTTGACTTTCTGTAAAACTAAAAAGGAGAGAGTAAAACATGGCAGCGGAGGAGTAACTTTGTTATGTAAATTGAACGTTCGTAAGGGGTGAAATACTTGTCAGGAGAAAAGTTTAAAATGCGTTTATATCAATGCCAAGACGACTTTCCCCTCTCCCACTTCCAAACCTTATGGGTAAGAATTGATATTATTCTACAAGCTAGTATACGAAGAGAGTACATATACCTTTATATATATATATATATACTGTATATATATATATACAACCTTACAAAGGTTCCGCGCGATGATTTCTCATTTCGCAAAGGTCAAGCTTGTCTCCCCTCCTCTCGAGTTGGCCTGGTGAAGTAGTGAGTTGGATTCTTGCGCTCTCCACCTCACATAGCCAGGTACGCCCGGCTCATCGGGGATTGTTCTGAGTCAGGCGTCTAGTCTTCTTTTGAAGATTTCCACTGCAACTCCCTTCGTGTTTCTTAGGTCTTTGGGCAACTGATTAAACAGTTTTGTTCCTCTCACTACAAAACTATTTTCTTTCAGGGTTAAGGATGTTCCCTGTCTCGCCTTCAATTTGGGAATACGACACAGTCTACCGCTTCTACTTTCCATCGTTGTTTGGGGAGTTATGGGATTCAGAGTAAGATTAGGGACTAGTTTCTCCATTATTTTCCAAGTGTAAATAATGGTGTATCTCTCTCTTCTCCTTTCCAGTGAATATAGGTCTAGTTCTCGTAACCTTTCCCAGTAATTTAGTTCTTTGCACCCATTGATCTTGGCTGTGAAGCTTCTTTGGATCCCCTCCAGCTGTCTAATGTCTTCTTTTTTATATGGGGAAGTTAGGACCGAGCAGTATTCTAATTTGGGTATGATCAGGGTTTTCAGTAGAGGAATCATTACATTCCTATCCCTTCGTTTAAAGGTTCTCAATATCTGACCCGTTATTCTCTTTGCTCTGTTTACTGCTATCTTATTTTGTGTTTCAAATTTCGCATCATCTGTCATTACAACCCCTAAATCTTTTGCTCTGGAATTTCTCTGAATTTCCTGTCCATTTGGGGTATAATATTCCATGCACTTTAGGTCTTCTCTTTTTCCGTACCGTAATAGCTGAAATTTCTCGGTGTTAAACTTCATATTGTTGTCTTCAGTCCACTTGTAGATTTTGTTTATGTCGGTTTGTAGAGATCCTATGTCTTCTGGGTTTCTTATTTTTCTACTGATCTTTGTGTCATCCGCAAAGGATGTTACTGTGCTGTCTCTGGTAACGTCCTCATCTATGTCAGTTAGCATGATTATGAAGAGTAGTGGAGCTAATACTGTTCCTTGTGGTACTGAGCTGAGAACCTCTGATTCTGATGAAGATACTCCTTGTACTGTAACGACTTGCCTCCGCTCACTAAGGAAATTATATATCCATTTCCCTACTTTTCCTGTTATTCCCATATATTTCAGTTTATGTATTATGATTCCGTGGTCACACTTGTCGAACGCTTTAGCAAAGTCTGTGTATAGTACATCATAGTTTTCATTACTTTCAAGTGAATCAATAATGTTGTTGTAGCGTTCCATTAGTTGTGATAGGCATGATCTGCCTGATCGAAACCCGTGTTGGTTATCATTGAATTTTTTCTGAGTTTCCAAAAAGTCATAGATTTTCTGTCTAACTATTCTTTCAAATATTTTAGTGAGATGAGATGTAAGCGACACTGGTCTATAGTTTTTGGCCTAAGATCGATCTCCTCCTTTATATATTGGGACTATGTTCGCGCTCTTCAGGATGCCCGGTATTTCTCCCGTGTCTAATGATCGTCTCCATATCCAGTATAGGGGCTCAGCAATTGCATTCTTGCAGTTTTTGATCAGTGTGGCATTCCATTTATCCGGTCCTGCCGCTGAGTGTGTTTTTAGTTTCCCTATGGCTTGTGTAATATCATCCGTCGTAAAGTCGAAATCCGTTATACTTTCCCCTTGTGGTTCTTTTCAAAGAACGCGTTTCTATCGCAAATCAATTTGTCAGTTTTTGGGATACTGAAAGATGATTCATACTGAGCTTTTAATATTTCAGATACTTCTGTTAGATCATCAGATAAATCACTGTTCTCATTTTTTAAAGGTCCGATAGTCGCTTAGTTTTTCGACTTTCTTTTTGCGAAATTATAGAAGTACTTTGAGTTAACCTATATCGCTTCTATAGCGTCGTCTTCTTCTTTTTCTGTATGCTTCTCGATTTGTTCCTGTATGACGACATCGATACTTTGTAGTTTATCATTTAATATTTTTCTGATGTTGTTATCTTTACAATTACTTAATTTTGCAGTCACTCTTTTTCTCTTTCGGAACAATGCCCTCTTTTGTCTTTCGAACCTGCTTCTCTTTCCTCTTTGTTGTCTCTTTGGGACATGTTTTTCCACAATTTCTAACGTCTTCTCCTCTAACGTCATTAGCATCTCTTCCGTTGTCTTGGCCTTGAAAATGGTTTTCCAATCTATTACTTCCATGCTGGATGTCACATCTTCCCAGTTTATAGCTTTGGAGTGAAAATTAAAAATTTCGAATTTGCTTCGTTCTGTTGTGCGTGTTCTTTCCTTTCCTGTTGCCTTTATATTAGTTGTTATTTCAATGATATTGTGGTCTGATATCATAGTTGGGGAGATTTCTACATTATCAATTAGATTACTGTTGTTTGTGAATACCAAATCTAGGCAGTTGTTTTTTCTTGTGTTTTCTGTTATTTCTTGCGTTAACATAAATTCATCAGCTAAAGCTAGTAGCATTTTTACCTGCTCATATATATATATATATATATATATATATATATATATGTACAGGATATTAGAATATTCGTACGTACAGTATGTAAAAAGCAAGAATTTCGGTATCCACAACTTACCATCAATTTTAATAATTTAATAATGATAAAATTCATTCTCGAAATGTGTTTTTTGCCTTTAATATGGCAAGAAGTCGGAAATAGATTGGGTTTCTCTCGGGACAGACTGAATATAATAGACAAAGATGGAGTAAAATAATTTCATTTTGGTTCGAACGGAAGCTTTATAAAAATAATAATAATTACACGTAAATTGAAAAAAAAAATAGCTTTCACTCTTTCCTCTGTAACGATCTAATATGAGAAGCGACATCCTTATAATAATATACGCAGTATAAATTCCGCTTTGATTTTCTCGTAGGGCCATTAAGTATATAAATTTTGAAATACACCAAAACTTGGGCTAATGTTCCTCGTATAAGATTAAAGCGAAGTGAATTTTACACGCCAAGTTTGTTACTTCATAAATTTATGCTTTTTTTTTTTTTCAAAGGCAGATTATGGCTATTCAGAGTTCAAAAAGGTGGACAGAATCAGTTTCATAACGCAATGAAACATTATATATATATATATATATGCTGCACACATTTCCCATTCAACATGTTTCCCCCCCCTTCCTCTTTCCCCTCAGCCCCATAGGCACTGTGAGTGCCACCGCCCGAGAAGCAGAGAGGAATTCTCTTGCCAGTTTGGAATGCCACTCCGTAGAGCCAAGACGGGTCCTCCTTTGGCAGTTCAGGGCCGGAATTCACTCACAGAAACTCGAATCAAGAAACTGTCACTCGTTTGCCAAAATAATAAATAATAAATTAATTGATCCAATTATTTATTCGTGGAAGCGTGAAAAACAAGCGAGACATTTCGCGCGCTGTCTCAGGAACTCTTTTCAATTAAGTCTAAATCTATTTCATTACCCAATGTTTTTGCGCACGTAATGAATTTTTTACGCGTTAATATAAATTACATCGAAACGATGAACGTCGGATTGAATTAGGAACTGAAATAGTATAATTAAAGTGGTGCTTAAATCAGTTCGTAGAGATGGAATTAAAGTAGAAGGTAGATTTTAGAGTTCGGCACTTTGATTACTTCTTAACATGATTATGACGACCGAGACCGAGACGTAGAAAGGAACTGTAACAGGTGCGCAGAAGGCGCGTAGAGATAGGCTTCGTATGCAGTCTCAATTGGCTTACTATTTACGCGGCAATGCACCCGAGTATCCTAAAATGATAGATGAAACAGTCACCCAAACTCATGGTCAAAATTCGGTAAACGATTTATGGCAACACTTGGAAGGTATGTTAAATTAACCATTAAACTTTATTTCTTTTAATACGCTTTAATGTCCTGTCATATATATATATATTATACTTCATTTAATTTCCTTATATTTATTCCTAATCTATTTCCTTTAATTAACATTAGAATAAATTTAGGTTCAGTTAATTAAAATTATGATTAAAAAAATTGTTAAATTCTTGTATTGTTAATAAAAATAAACTTGACTGAAAAAGAACGTTTATTTATAACTGACGTAATACTGACGTAATTTGATGTAAATCTTTCATTCATCGTCAGTTTGCGAGTTTTACGCGTTATATTAACCATTTATGTTAATGTTAAAAGTAGGGTATGAGAAGCTTCCGATCTTCCTCATAATTAACTATTTTTTAAACATTTTTTAAATGGTTGTTGGTTGTTATATTGTACAATTTTCTTAGGTTTAATGTATAGTACCTTCGGACGAGTCTTAAAATACTTTCAGTTAAATTAGTAAGGTGACGAGGGCCAGGCACAGCGCTCATCCCAGACGATCGCGTTTTATGGTTCTAACTCCTGGATTATTATCAACCAGTACAATCGGGATTCGAACCCCCGATCTCGGTGTCTACTTCGCTTATAGGGAAATGAAGTTACTGACGCTGGTCAGTTGAGTGAGCAACATTTTCTGTATTTTTGAACGAAGAAGGTGTTTATAAGGTATTTGCGCAGAAGATACCTACGCAGTATTCGTAAACAATTCTTTGTACGAATTATTCATTTCTTTTTGTTGTTTTCTTTTCATTCGTTTTGTAAACGGAGCTGAAAAATAAACATTATTTCGTAAATGCAATTTTATTAATTTTAAATGTGTCATTTCCATTTTAAAAGGTACAATAGGTGAAGCACCGCTATGCAATAATGTATGTGTAAAGATACGATACACTGATGTACAGACCGTTCAAAAAGTCCTTATATATATATATATATGGAAAATGACATATTTAAGATTATTCAAATGAAGAACGAAATGGCGAATAAAATTTTGTCGTTAATAGCATTTCAAGAAACCAAAAATTTAAAAAAATATATACAGTATATATATTTTTTGAACACATCGAAAGATATATTCAATTTTTTCCTCATTTATTTCGTATTTTACTTATGAAAGAGTGTATTTGAAAACTAAAGTCTGGTTTTGCTAATGTTTAATAACATTAAAATTGAAGGTAACATTATTCAGATGTTGTTGCTGAACTGCTAAAAACATTGCTAATTTTGATGTTGGTTCGAAGTTCATAATAAATTACGTACATTACATTAATATTACATGATTACAGTTCAGCATTTTGCAGTTTTGTTATTAAGAAGTTAAATTTCAATCTAATTTGATAGTGCTTTGAGTTTTTTAAGTAATTTTTGTTAATATTTGGGCTTTAAACCCAAATTGGAGTTTGGAAGAGTAGATTGTAGACACCAATCGACCAGGGAATTACTCTGGGTCGGGGATGGAGGGTGGGGGCGACGTTAAGGGGGAGATAGGGAGTGCTGGAATTCCCGTTTCTCCTGTCATTGTTCTCCTTAGCTGATCTTTTTCCTTGTCTCATCTAACTTGTGAGCAGTCTAGCATGCTCTCAAACACACACACTTCTCCCACCTTCTCCTCACTACACATACATACATACATACATTTTACACACCACACACTCTTGTCAAAATTTAAAAATAATAAGAAGAACGGTTTTTCATATTTTGGCTCTCTTCTCTTTCTATGGAATTTGGGGAGGGGGGGGGGGCATTACTGTGGGCGTTCGCCCTTGGCTAAAAAAGTGTACGTTCATAAAAAAACATTAAAAGAGAGAAATGTATGACGTCTGTTCTCATTTTAATACCATTTCCACTTTCATCCACGGCTTTACCGCCTCAGACTTGGGTTAGATTAAGGTCGGTTATGTTAAATTATATTAAATTAGCGTTTTCCCATTGGACTACGTCATGCCCACGTTACAAACACTGCTTCTCATTAGATCAGCGAGGTTAAGCGACGTTAGATCTCTGTTCAGTTAATGGGTGGGTAACGTTCAGATGATGTAGTGACTAGTGACCCGTAGTTCGAATCGCATGTAAAATTTTATATACCCCTTCGATCCCATCACTTTTTCTGCTGTTACAAAGGAAGTTAAACAACCCCAAACATTATTATTATTATCATTATTATTATCATTAATGACATTTTTATTTGAAGTATTCGCAATTTTGGATCACGCATGACTTCAAGTGATAACTAACCTATCAGTACACATAATATGTAATAAGTAACCTATCAGTACACATAATTTAGTATAACATTTTTATAAATGAATTTTGAAGGCAAAAATACTTAGACGTATATATATATATATTAGTGGGCACCGATTAATCGGTATCGGCACCTGGATCCCGATTAATCGGCCATGCCAGGTATTTTCCTAATATCGGCATGGCCAGGTGCCGATACCGATTAATCGGTGCACCACTAATATATATATATATATATATATACGATACAGTAACGGGTGCAGCATGATTACTTTTAATTACTCCAATCTGAAATTAAAATGGGCGCATTTAAAATTATAAAAAATAAGTAATTTTACGCAATTACTCAGTATCGTTCCATTTAAACAACTCTTTCAGTTATAAAGTCATAAAATGATCAGTATTTTGGGGTTATTTCAAATTATTATCTACCGTTATCCGAGAGTTATACAACTCCTAACTTACGTGATATATAATTACCAGGTCTGTACCTCTTGCACAGTCGTATAACACGCGACAAATGTTATCGTTTGTGGTTCGCTGAATGAGACTTTGCTGATATGACAATAAAAAAGCCGGATTGTTAGAGACACACACACACACACACACACACTATATATATTATATATATATATATATATATATATATATATTCGTGCGTCATTCGGATTGTAAATATATCAAAGAGTGATAATGTTAATCTCATTATCGGGGAGTATTTAAACTAACTGATAACTTTCTCGTTAAAGTAAGAAGGGAAATAATAATAATGTTAATATAATAATAATAATAATAATAATAATAATAGGAATTTTCTTACACGTGAAGAAGCTCATCAAGTGATCAAAAATTCTTGCATTTTAAGGAACTAAATCCACTTTATTGAGACCTTCATACTCCATAGGTCTATATTATTTAAATCGTCTGTATTACGTTGCCTGTAACGGCAAGGTATCCATTTTAACCCTCTAACGCCGACTGGGTCGAATACGTAACGTTTTAAATACACGCATTTAGACTTAACTCTACAAAAACGTTCGGCGTTAACGGGTTAATATTAAATTTATCTAATTCACTTGACTCGACAAAGAGTTTACAGAGAACGATGTTTAGTTAAAACAACCAAAACGTACGGATCAACTATTTGCTAGTCAATACAACTGGTTAATCGAAACACGCGATTACTAACCACGGTTATTTTTCTGGTAACAAACTTAAATTGCTGGAATGAATAGTTCAGTTGGTTAGCCAATAATATGGTTGCTGCACCCAAATATTTTTCTCTGAGTTCCACGTCCGTCGATCGAAATCAATTATGAAAAAATTAACTGACGATTTATGTATAGTCAGTTGCCATAAACTCTTGGATTTTTTAGTTATTTATTTCTATATTCCGAGCATACAATGGAATGTTCGCTCAGTGAATACACGCGAGTATTCGTTTACTTTGAGTCATACGTTTTGATGTATTCCTGCGTAAAGGTGATATAATCTTTAAAAGATATTTTCTTTCTTTTGATTTGGCCCATTCCCTTCCAAACGATTAGCTGAAAATACTAAATTTAAAAAAAAAACGTTTGGGTCAAAAGGTGTCCATTTATATTCAGTACAAATTCAATTTTAATGGTGTTAAAATCCATTCGCTGCTTAGCGTAAATGCTATTTCGGTTGGAACTTGAAAAAGGTTGAATTTGATCATCATGTACAGTATGTATATATATAATTCAATGGCGTTCGGTCCATGGAAGCAATGGAAGCATTGTTTCCCCACTTAAATGATTAGAAGCGCTGTTAAACAATTAATGACGATAAAATTATGATAAATTACCACTAGACTATACTCCTTTCAAATAGTTTTTTAATACAAAAAGCTCGAAATCCAAATCAGTGCATTGAAAAAGGAGGGGAGAGCAATAATTTTGTTGCGTCGAGACGGGCGCCAATGGAAGCAACCTTGAGAATTGCTTCTTTTGTTTGACTTACTATATTCGTGTTTTATAAAAATTGTATCAATTCACCAATAATTTCACTGCTTATACGATAGTATAAATGTAATAATTTATGTACAATAAAATTATTGATCGCTATACTTGGGGATGAATTAATATTATGTCTTAAAAGAATAAAAAATATTCACCGATGGAAACACAGACCCATAACGCATTCATTTCTTTAGGCAAGACGTGGATCGTGGAAGCAACTTAGAAAGTTGCTTATTCCTACTATTATGCTAACAGAATCCATTTAAAGCGCTTAATTAATGAGTTTATAGCATTAAATAACTAAATAACTGGCAATTATTACCAAATATATTTTTAGAAGAAGAAATACAAGATAATTGTAATTAGAGTTTGCTTAATTATGAGTAAATCAAAGTGAATTTGTTATATTGAGGTTAATGTCGTTCGTCAACTGCCCATCCCCTTCCTCCTCCGCCCTCTTCGCGGGGAATAGAGAATAGAGCTGGTGTGTAAATAAAAGAGGTTGGTGTATACTTTGTGCGCATATATATATATATATATATATATATATATATATATATATATATATAATAGGCTATGCATGCTTCCCTATACATGTCATCGATCGCCACTGATATAGATATATATATATATATTTATATTTATACGTAAAATTACATATTATTATTGAATAAATTTAGTGCCCATTTAAAAAAGTGTTGAAAGGCGATAAAATCATGAATGCCCTTTCCTTTCCATCGACAAAAGGAGGAAGGAAGGACGTTCTCGAGCAAATGAAATTTGTAAAATTCTCTTCAGGACACGCGACGTACTACTCACACGCACACGCACACGCACACGCACAAAAAAGGTGAACGTTCGTTATAGTAAAGGCGTTCATAAACCAATCTTTACATCTGGTCAGGAGGAAAATGAGAAGAGTAGCACCGTTTGTTTCCCGGTGCCGCTCTATTATGGCTTTATTTTACGGGTCTTAGGCATGACTTCGTTTTATCTTCGGCTGAATAATGCTGTCGCGAATTGATGGCGACGGGTTGGGCGACCAAATGCTGAGAAGACCACACCGTGAAAGGCGAATAATGAACGAGAAACACAGAGCGAATGTCACGTTAGTTCTTCATCATTTCGCATCGGAAAAGGGGTATCCCAAAACGGAGGGCGAAAAACGAAGCAATATTCTATACAAGAAAAATAAAAGGCGATCTTCATTTATAAATTTTTACCTGAAGTTAGGTCGGGCGGTGTAAATGTTTAGAGAGAGAGAGAGAGAGAGAGAGAGAGAGAGAGAGAGAGAGAGAGAGAGAGAGAGTAATGAAATATCAATATTAAAGATTATATTATTATTATTATTATTATTATTATTATTTTTACGTTCTACGTCTACGGCAAACATTAAAATTTGTACAAAATTAAAACTATCACGGAAAAATTAAAAGTATATGTAAAAAAGTGTTAATATATATATATATATATATATATATATATACTGTAGATAAATTACAGGAGACTTCCGTATACACTATTTACTGAAGCTTGTTTATATAAAGTGGGTCGTGAATTGGGAGATGACAGAAAAAAGCGTGTAACCACGAACGGAAAGTGTATCAACTGTGTTTTTCTATCCATTAAACAAAGGGAGGAGACTCTATTCATAAGAGAAAATGAGGTTCTTAACCAACAATACTTATACACTCGATATACGAAAGTTAAAAACCAGACTCGAGCGGTAATCTCTTAATAAAAAAAAAAAAAAAACCCCCGTTTTTTTTTTTCTCGTTCTAATTCTTGCGAAAGAACCTTTGGTTATTTAATTATTTTACGTAAAGTTGCCTTACTACCCATGCATACAAAACCTCAAACCCAACTTCCGGCACACGATGCTGAATCTTGGCGCGAAACCACCGTAAGGCTGCAAGATTATATCAACGGCTATTTCCCGCTTAATGACTGCCATTACACATATCCCTGCTGCATGTCATTTGCTGTTCGCCATTCATAAAAGTGTTCCTGTGAACAACGAAACAGCCGCGTAGTCCCGTTCATAAATCTTGGTAAAATGTGGAAAAAATCTTGGTAAAATGTGGAAAAAATGTGGACAAATGTGGAAAAAATCTTAAGATTTTAATCTGTATAAAATTCTTCTTAGCGAAGATAAAGAGACATTGTATTGTTTACACTCTTTTGTAATTGCCTCGAAGGGTCTTCTAAAGTGCATTGGGGACAATAGTTTTCATGTAACCTCTTTCCTGCTCGTTTCAAACAGTTTCATCAACGTAAATTCTTATTTGTCACCAATTTTATATTTCTTTCTTGTTTTCATTTTTCATTTTCTAATCCATTATTTATCATCTCTCTTGTTCTTTCGCCCAATTACTGATTTCAAGGATTAAAGTTTTAATTAATTCTTGCGTAATTGGCGAAACAGAAATTTCAAATATTGTACTGTATTCCATACATAGTTTTTACAATGTTCCACAGCTAATATCTCTCTATCTATCTAGCTATCCATCTATGTATGTATGTATGTATGTATGTATGTATGTTTGTATATGTGTATATATATATATATATATATATATGGGGCGAGATGCTGCAGAAGGGTCGGCTGCCCGTCGATCCTGAACCGTTGTTCAAACCTTCATAAAGTAAGTATATATATATATATATATATATATATATATATATATATATATATATATATATAGAGAGAGAGAGAGAGAGAGAGAGAGAGAGAGAGAGAGATCGAATGTCACGTGCAAACACAGCGATTTTTATCATCGTTCATTCTGACCATAAAATTCGTGTTAAAACAGTGAACTTCCCCAAGTCTTTCCTGTCATATAAACGTATAAAACAATTAACAGAATTGTAATGATAAAAAAAAAAGAGATAGAGGGAATTTCGTCCGAGTGGAAATTCCCCTAAAGTGAAATTCTCTACGGAATTTCAAACCTTCCAAAAGTTGAAGTTTGTCTGCTGAAGTTTGTTCGCGGAAATATTTCGCCGACAAACTTCTCCTGATGTAGAAGCAGAAGGAGGCGGCCCAGGAGATGTTACGTGGGCCAGAAGGGCGATTTTATCGGACGGAGATATGTGTACGAGGGAAGTCACTCGGGGAAAGCTCGTTATTTGTTTCATGATGGAAAGAGTTCTTATCTGCGGGTTTAATGGTTTTTATATCGCGAAAACGCGTTGCCTGAACGCCCATTGTTACTTATTAGGGATTTATCCGCAACGTAAGACCAAAGTCAGTTTTGGATTTGGAGAAGTTTTAAGGATTTGCGGAACTTACCTCGTTACAGTCCTGAATCCAGGTATAAATTGCGCAACCTTACATTTTTTCATTTCGATAGTGTCAAACTGACTTCTCGACATTTACACATTTTGAAAGTAAATTGCAATAGGAATAAAGTTCAAAGATAGCAAAGTTATTTATCAACATAAAATGAAAGAGGCATTAGTAGCTTGCGGAAAAAAATACGAGTAAATCCAACTAAGATATAATAACAATAAGATATATGTAAGGTGGAGATTGTAGACATCAATATACCAAGGGGCGGGGGAACGGAACGTTTGGCAGGAGAGAGGAGTGCTGGAACTCCGTTTTTCCTGTCACTGTCCCCTTTAGCTGATCTTTTACCGTGTCTCATCTATCCTGTGAACAGTCACACACTTCTACTTCTTTTCTTCTACTACTACTACACATACACTACACACAATCTTCTCAAAATTTATATAAAAGAAATGGCATTATGAACCTCCGAGACCTTGATTTCGGCTCTCTCCTTCTTACATAGGGGAAGAACATTTTTGCGGGAGCTCGCCTTTAGCTCCTCCTTCCAGCATAAGAAAAAATCAAATGATGTTAACTCACTGATCTTTTACCAGCCAGAATATAACCAGGGATTTATTCGTACTTAAACACCTCCATTCCAGTAAATGGGGCATATTTTTGAATCCCGGTGTTTATGGCTGTTGTAATTACTTTACTGAACTATTTTCTACATTGCCTAATTCTGCGATAAATGATTTTTTTTTTTTGTTGTCGCTTTGTTGAGGGTTGCGCGCCGGGATCGTAGGAAGTTGAACCAGTATTTACTAATCTACTATCTACAACTGAGTTTAAAAGTATGAAAAAGAAAAAATATAAACGTTAATGTTTAAAAATTATTCCAAACACGATTTGTTAAATTAACTTTTCATTCGGGGTTTAATTTTGTATCAAATAAGCTCCAATCCATTAATCCTTTAGCGAAGGAATTTTTTGTGGGGGTTAAGTTATGAATGCGTGTATATGAAACGTTATGAAACGTTATGAAACGTTACCAATTTGTACCAGTCGTCCGTAAAGGGTTAAATAATAAAAATTAATATATATTAGTTAGATAGTATTGAAAAAAAATTTGATTCCCTATTTTTTAGAATTACCCAATTGTGATGTAGAAATCTTAACTACGAAGAATCTACTTAAGACACTCAGTAGTGTCAGTAGTTATTCAAAATAACTCAGTAGTG
>JAJOZX010000918.1:460000-522500 GCA_023014485.1 Bathynomus jamesi | reverse complement strand
AGACAAGATTCCATAAACGCAGATGGATAACACAGATCACTTCCAATACCGTTGATTTTTTCTAATTCGGCATCGATGTATTCCGGACTGGCGATCCTAAGGGCGCGGAGAAACATTGATGAAAAAATGGCCTTCTTAGTGGGGGTGTCATGTCCCGAGTAAAAGTGTACGTAGGACAAATTGTTTGTTGTTTTCCGATAGATACTAAACTTAAAACCTGGGCTTTCCCTATGTACACGCACATCCAAAAATGGGATTGAATTGTCTTGTTCCACCTTTTTGTGTTTCCTTTCCTTCGTGGTTTTATTCATCATATATATATATATATATATACACACCAGCGTGGTTAAATATTAGTGTCAAACACTCATATGTGACAAGAGTACATACAGGTTCAACTTAGTTTTAAACATGTTTCCATTTCAGTGTGTGTGTGTGTGTGTGTGTGTGTGTGTGTGTGTGTGTGTGTGTGTGTGTGTGTGTGTAGACTATTAAGAAAATGTGAATAATAAAGGTTCGAAGAGTGATTTCCGACCCCAAAAGCCGTTAAATAATTAGCTGCTTTTGTCAGACTTATTCTTATCTATGCAAATTGATGCGTCTCGTTCCTCTAATCTCATTTGCTTATAAGAAGAGTTGAAATAAACTCGAAAGTACTCGGAAGAACATTCTCCTGTTCCCCTCGTGGGCATATTTAATAATAATTAACTCAAATTTATAACTCCCACCATGATAGTTATGGCATAGATGAAGTAAATAAGATTCGCATAGTCGGTTATGTTCTTTACGAATCAAAAAAAAGAGCTTGGGCTATGTACAGGGTGTCCGATAAGTCCCTTTACACCCCTTTACCCTCACTCTATTTTAGCGGGAAAAGATTCGGGGGGGGGGGGGTAAAGAGACTTATGGAACACCCTGTTCTTTAAAATTCTAATAGTGCGCATTATTTTGCACACTCGCATAAAGCAGTACCATCGGTTACCAAAGTCGTGCTACACTGTATGAACCACAATTCAGGATACAATGGACCACACCCACCTTTCGGCTCAGCGTATCCCAACTTTGGTAACAGATGGTAGAAGACGAGCCATGTCTTAAATTGACTGTAAACGTTAAATATTTTATTATTTGCGT
Source organism: Bathynomus jamesi (assembly GCA_023014485.1). Taxonomy (NCBI): domain Eukaryota; kingdom Metazoa; phylum Arthropoda; class Malacostraca; order Isopoda; family Cirolanidae; genus Bathynomus; species Bathynomus jamesi. Next base: position 521,366 of record JAJOZX010000918.1, on the reverse strand, counting down.
TAAAGGCAAGTCACATTATAACGTCATTATATTACATTACAATTTCATTATTAATAATTTTATTAGTTAATCTTTTCATTATTTTATAAGTTGATGGGCTCAGGGAGGGGTTCTTTTTATCAAGTTTCAGTTTTTCTCTTTGAAATTCTTTCTATGAATTTTCTGAACTTCCTTCCGTGTGCCTCTCTCCTTTGCATTATCCACCTGCCAATTTGCGTCCTAATTTATCCTATAATTTTCTTCTATCAAAGGATATAAAAATAAAATTATCCGGATAATTTCAGTTAAAATATAATCATGTAGAGCATAATATACCCTATATATATATATATATGTACTGTGTGTATATATATATATATATATATATATATATATAGGCCCTATATATGTAAGTGATGCCTCTCACAAATGGTTTTTTGCATAGAAAAAAGCGCAAAACACCGACTATGGAAACAAAATCACGTAAATATTTTAAATTTTAGAAAGATATCCCCAAGAAATTGGAATATTCCCATCACCTATTCGAGAAGCGTTCCATCTTCGAGGAAGTTAAAAAAAAAAAAGGAACGTACCCATAAAATATACGACCATTACCAATGTACTAAAGTAGCGTGCAACGTATGTTAACGTAAGTTCCGTTCAAATCGATGATTTTCCTTTATTTTTCCTTTTGTTTTAGTATTAAAACGGGAAAGAAACGAAATATATCAACGAAAAACTATAACCGTCAAAATTTTATAGCTCGATTTTTGCACTTAGACTCTCCGCCGATACGGTTCTTTTCTTAATAGCGAACGCACTCACCGTGAAATATATAAAACATGGAATCGGAGTATTACACTCACTTGCCAAAATTTTCTTCTCATTTATTTTTATTTTACGCTCAAAATCATATTTTTTAATGCTCGCGCGCACACACACACACACACACACACACACACACACACTGAAATGGAAACATGTTTAAAACTAAGTTGAACCTGTCTGTACTCTTGTCACATATGTGTGTTTGACAATCTTGTTCATTCTTTTATGTTCAATTACGGAGTTAAGAACATTAATTTATGTACAGTTGTAGTGAGAACATTCTTCTTAAGTTCTTATTTCGGGAAGGCGTTCGGCTGTTCAAAAGCAAATAGATACCATGATGAATGTCCTCAAGAACAAACGACAAAGCTCATCATCAAATGAATGCCAGAACGTGTGTCAGCTTTACATAAAGCTTTAAAGGGGAAAACAACACGATTTTAACTATATTGATTCAATAAATCTGTTATTATTTATTGAATTTTATTATTTAATTAAAAACTATATAAAAACCAAATGTATTTATTTATTTTTGTCAATCCTCTGTACATAAATGTTAATAACCTAGGTATATAATGTATATTTTAAGAAGATACTGAACCATTGCATATATATATACAAACGATAAACAAAGCAAAAAAATAAAAAATACGGCACAGATACTGAGAACCTTTGAACGAAGAGACAAAAAAGTAATGATTCCTTTGCTAAAGGCACTACTGATCATATACGAAAACTTTAATATTGTTCAGTCTTGACGTCCCCATATAAAAATGAAAAAAAAAATTAATAAGTTAGAAGAAACTCAAAGAAATTTCAAAGCTAAGATCAAAATGGCTGCAAAGAACTAAATTGCTGGGAAAGATTACGTAAATTAAATCTATATTCGTTGGAAAGAAGAAGAGGAAGAGGAAGAAGAAGAAGAGAGAAAGAGAGAGAGAGAGAGAGAGAGAGAGAGAGAGAGAGAGAGAGAGAAAGGTACACCATAAGACACGCATGGAATATAATGGAGAAACAAATACCTAATCTCAAACTGAACCCAATTACCATCCAAACAACATTGGAAACCAGGAAAGGTAGAATGTGTAGCGTTCCCAAACTAAAGGCCAGACAAAGGATATCCTCAACTCTGAAAGAGAATAATTTTTTTGTCAAAGGTCAACACTATTTAACCAGCTACCCAAAGAAGTCAGGGACACCACCGATTTTGATGAAGAAGTCTTTAAAAGAAGACTAGACATGTGGCTCAGGACAATCCCAGATGAGCCGGGTGTATCTGGTTATGTAAGATGAAGAGCTCGAGTCTGGTCTAGAGATGGAGCCACCAGCCTGACCTCCGCGTGAAGAGAAGCAAGGTTGAAAGGTATATATATATATATATATATATATAATATATATATATATATATATGGAGAAGGCAACCACTCTTCAGAAAGATGTAAATTTTTATTTCCTGAAGAGTGGTTTCCTTCTCCATACTTCGTCGCGACAGTGCGTTATTTTACATTTTATATATATATATATATATATATATATATATATATATATATATATATATATGTGTGTGTGTGTGTGTGTGTCTATTTACTTTTGTCAACTCTCTAAAGAGAGAGAGAGAGAGAGAGAGATTTCCTTCTGATGCACCCATTTTTACCATCGTATCACTCCTTTCGTTGGTAATTTTAAATCCTGGTTCTGAACCACTTAAATTCACTCCTTGCTTTTATTAATCAAATCCAAAACTGCGCAATATTTTCTTTTTTAAAAACGTAACTCTGATTTTATATAAGTCTTTTATAATTTCTCTGTCCGTGTTCTTTTTTCAATTACAAGTTCTTCGAAGCCTGTGGATAAAGTATCAAGAATTACGTACATGTTGTTGTTCCTTGTATCCGAATTTTTCATATACAGAATTGCAGGAAGGCGAGATCGTCTCTTTGGTAATCCAATAAAAATCTTTGTTGAGGTTCTTTGATTAAAGTTTTGCCTAAGCTATGAGAAAGAAGCTTAGGAGAGGCCAAACATAATGAAAACTTGAGCTAAAATGGTCCAGACCAACTTCACTTCATCTTCCAAAATGAAGTTTGAGCATTTTTAGGATTTTGGATGAGGAAGAAGTCGTAAAACTAAAATTTTGCTTTACATACCGCTTTATAAAGTTGAAATATTTGTTTAATATTCCTATACTTTTTGCATGTGAATATTCTACAAACCTAATAACGTGTGCTGAATCTTTGTATCACTGTAAATCATATGCAAAATGAGGTTAACCTCGGTTAATCTTGGTTTTGCTTCCGCCCGAATTGTTCATCCTGACGAAGGTCAAGCTCGTCACTCCACCTTAGACCTACAGTTTAACGTGGAATCCGAACCACGCCACACCAGCAGCCCAGCGTTTTAACCACTAGGCTACCCAGGGTACCATTTATCTACAACCAATTTTTTTATTGTGTGGAAGTATGAACAGCTGGGTTTTGCTGCGGCCGCCTACAGTCACCGGGTCTCGACCCCGGGTCCGATAGATTCGTAGTCAGCGACGCTAACCACTACACCACCGAGGCGCATATACAATATACAATATACACAATGTAGAATGTACAATATACATGTACAATATATACAATATACACAATGTACAATGTACAATATACATGTGCAATATATACCTTATACAATATACACAATGTACAATATACATGTACAATGCATACAATGTACAATGTACACAATGTACAATGTACACAATGTACAATATCAACGTAATTATGTACAAAATTAGTTTACAGATACTCGTATGTAAATTAAATGGATACTTTTATAACAAAACGATAGAAATTGGTGAACGTACAAATTATTGTTTTTTTCTATTCAATTTTCTTCATCGGTACGTGTTCGTTCACAGTTTAGGATCTTAACCTACTTTTCCGAATAATCATCTGTCTGTTCGTATCGATCTGTTGAAAGTATAATAAACCTCGAGTGTCAGAATTCACGCTCAAGAATGCATTCATTCCTCCGTATTCTTTCTACGCTGGTGAGAATCTTCTCTCTGTTTGCAACAATCAGAGATTAAGTTCAAAGGATATTTTCCCAAATTCAATTCAGAAATTTAGAATTAAACCCCTTAAATTATTATTCAATGAAAATAAATGTTTATGCGTTTATATATATATATATATATATATATATATATATATATATATATATATATATATATATATATATATATACACCCACACCTTACCTTATGATGATTTCGAACGACAGCTTAGCCTCATTTGTGGGATTTGGTGTAGCATGGCTGGTCAGGGTCTTTGCGCAAGAACCTGTCCAGCTGGTTCTTGAAATTATTCGGAGTTTCCTCAGTTCGTTTGGTTGTACATTAATTCTAGAAGGCCAGCGCGGCGTATTACAATAAAAGTAAGTTTGTTTTTCTGGAACTACTATCTTTTATTTTGCGCAAGTTAATTTTTATTATTGTTTAGTAGCAATAAACTGTTTAATTCAACCTATAAATGTATAGAAATTTTCATTATGGAGTTACGTAGACTCAAAACTAGTCTCTATATGTGTGGTCCTACACTGGCCTTCTTGGATTAAAACGTTTTGAATCTCATATTCTGAGCGTATTTTCTATTGTCGTTTTTACGACCCCTTGTTCCACCGCAGCTGGGACAGTACAGAATCTGCCTCTTCTCTCATTCCATTCCAGTGTGTTTCTATTTCATTTCTAAAATTAGGGACACAGTCCTAGAGTATTTTTTCATTCGTAAATTATTGTGTGCCCATCGTGTCTTCTTTCCACAGAGTAGAGTCTCAGGGGTTTGTAGTCGAGACCAGTAGTCTTCATTTTTCCTTTCCTCTATCTTAGACGTAAAAATCTTTTGTATGGCTTCTAAATCTGCAATGTCTCGTTTTCTGTATGGGCTTGTGAATACCGAGCAATACTCCATTACTGGTAGGACTAAACTCTTCCATAATTTTAGCATGATGTTTGTTTTTCTGCTGTGAAAGCTCCTCCATGCTTCCATTATTTTTCTAGCTAATGTGATTTTAATGTGTTCTCTGAATTTGTGATATGATAGAGCCTCAATTACGTCTCCTTCCAAGAACTCTAAATCCATCAGTAGATTCGTATCCGAACTTGTTCTTCTTGGCTGATTTGTATCTATGTCAAAGAATTCATCTGCATTTTCTACTTTCTTCTCGGACTTAGGGGGAGGGGTACTAAACACAGAATTAAATTGTTTCTTAAGCAGTTCGCTCATTTTTCTGGGTCATTTGTATATTCGCCCGGTCCAACTTTTAACGGACCAATATTCTCTTTACACTTCATTTTCCTTTTCGCAAACGTATAGAAGTATTTTGGGTTAATTTTTGTTTTCTACCACTTTGTTTTCCGTCTCGTTTGTTTTGTGGATGAATGTTTGTTTCAGGGCCATTTCTATTTCGCATTTTTTTTCTTGAGTTTGAGTCTCCTTGCTTCAGTTCTGTATCCGTGGAGATTTTTTATGGCTTGTTTCCTTTCTCTAAATCAGTGGTTTCCAACCTTTTTTGTATGATTACCCAAAACCCAATTCTAATCCAGCTCCATTACCCAAGTCATTAAGCAGTTCGCTCATTTTTCTGGATCATTTGTATATTCGCCCGGTCCAACTTTTAACGGACCAATATTCTCTTTACACTTCATTTTCCTTTTCGCAAACGTATAGAAGTATGTTGGGTTAATTTTTTTTGTTTTCTACTGCTTTGTTTTCCGTCTCGTTTGTCTTGTGGATGAATGTTTGTTTCAGGGCCATTTCTATTTCGCATTTTTTTTCTTGAGTTTGAGTCTCCTTGCTTCAGTTCTGTATCCGTGGAGATTTTTTATGGTTTGTTTCCGTTCTCTAAATCAATGGTTTCCAACCTTTTTTTTGTATGATTACCCAAAACCCAATTCTAATCCAGCTCCATTACCCCAATCATTAGATATTATTTTTTACAACTTCTGAATTATCACACTATTATTTTTTATAACTTCTGGATCGCGTGTCATTACCCGACAAAATAGTTGTCATTAGCCAAGTGGGGTAATTCACCCGTAGGTTTGGAACCACTGCTCTAAATAATGCTTTGACTTTTCTCTCGAGGTTGCTACGTTTTCTTTTGTCTTTGAAACATGTTATAGCAATATGGTTTAGTTTCTTCTTCTAATACGGATTGTATTTCTTCTGGAGTCTTCTCGTGAAGTAACAATTCCCAATTTACTTCCTTTAAATCTTCACTTACACTTTCCCAATCTACTATTTTGAACTCATATTTTAAACCTTCAGATATTCCTTCTGACTCTCTGGGATGTGTTTTTGATCTCCTGGATCCTAACTTTATTTGTATATCGATTAGGTTATGGTTAGAGATATTTGTATGCGTTACCGTTTTGTTTATTATTGTCATTGTTATTTGTCAAAATAAAATCCAAAACGTTCTCGTTTTCAGCAGCTTCACAGATTTCCTAGGTAAGTGCACAATACTCCATAATACCTAATAGCATTATTGCCTGGTTCTATTATCTTTTGTAATGTTACCATGGAATTTCTCAACATATACAACTTCGAAATTTTTCTTCATTGAATGGAAAGTTAAAATCCCCACAAATTAATTTATTTGATGCTGGGGTTTTAAGTGAATTAAATATGTTTTCTATTTTATTGGTAATGAATTGGAATTAACTTTTTGTGGTGTTTGGTATCTGTGCGTGCTCATAATGATTAGGTTCAGTTCTTTTACTTTCAAAATAAGAATTTTGACTGTATTGTTCGATTTGTTTACCTTCACTTCACATGTGAATGTGTTTTTCATGTAAATGCCACAGCCTCCTCCTCTTCTAGCAAATCTATCCGCTCTGTATAAGTTGAAGTCCTTTATTGCTATTTCAATGTCTTCGATGCAATTTTCACAGCCTTTTTCGCTTATGCAAGTGTGTTTCCGTTAGGCCTATGATATCTGTGCTGGTTTCCAGAACTAAATTTTGTAGGTATTGTAGTTTACAGTCTGCATGGTCAGTATACAGGCTTTGTATATTTGTGTATAATAAATTTTCGGGGTTAATAATCTTGGAGCTCGGTTGTCTTGGATAATAGTCGTTTTCTGGTCAATTTTAACGATTCCTGTTAGGTGTTACTGGATGGGCCATTGCAACTCAGAATACTGGGGATGGACCCTCGGTACCATTGTGGTTACTAAATATATATATATACTGTATATGTTATACACACACACACCATTGCATGGAACAAGGCACTCTTCTGGGAAAATTTTCCGAGAAGAGTTCCTTGTTTCACGCACGGTCTGTGTGTAACATAAACGTTTCTCAGAAGACCATTCCGAGTTGTATCACACACACACACACACACACACACACACACACACATATATATATATATATATATAATCATTTCTGTATCTCATTAAGGTAATGGTTTTTCTAAGATCAGAATGTCAATTAATCCAAACTAACAGCAAAACTATTTGGTCTTATTAAATTTTTCTCATTATAGATTTTCGAATTCTTTTTTCGCGCTTTTTCCTGTTCTAATTTTGTAAATGAAGATGAGAAAAAGCTTCCCCGAGTGTGATTTCGGAAGAGACAAGTTTCAAGTGGGTTCCAAAATCTGATTAAAACTAAAAGATGTTTGACAGTGATGATGTCACACACACACACACACACACACACACACACACACACACACACACATATATATATACACAGAGTTCGCCGATATTTCTGGAGCTGTTGTTCTACATGAATACCTTATCTTTCATTTGTTAAATATCAATCAGACTTTCCATCGATGGTAAAGGTTTTGAATCTCTGTAAAGCCATCGGTGGGTACGATACCATTGGAAGTTATGCGGTTATATCCATTTCCAATAAGAAATAAGAAATTATTCGAAGCTTGTTTGGTGATAATCTAGAAAAAAAAAAGTTCAGGATGACACTGAAAGGTTGGTACTCAGTGCTATTTTTTTATGTCTAAACTTTAATAAACATTTAATTAAAAAAATGGTATTTTCCCTGATTCTTCACTTCTCTATGATTCATATTTTGTTTTTGTAGACTCTCTCTCTCTCTCTCTCTCTCTCTCTCTCTCTCTCTCTCTCTCTCTCTCTCTCTCTCTCTCTCTCTCTCTTTTCTTCATTGACCTTTTTCTCTTTCACTTTTTTATCTTTTTCTCCTTTCCACTTTCTCCATCTCATTCCATTTCGAGTCCATTTCCACTTCCCATTCCATTAAAGGGGGGCCTTGAGGAATTCAAATTTCCGCGCCACAATTCTTGCTCTTTGGAGGCGCCGATTTGAGTGTGAATGAAAGTCGGCAGTTCAGATTCGCTTTTTATTCCTTGCACGTAAGAAGCCCTTCGCCGATTGCGATAAAAACTCTCTCTCTCTCTCTCTCTCTCTCTCTCTCTCTCTCTCTATCTATCTCTCTCTCTCTCTCTCTCTCTCACTCTCTCTCTCTCTCCTCTTTTCATCTCATTCGTCTCTCTCCTCCGCACCGAATGTTTTTCAACGGCTTAATATTGGATTCTTTTATTGTGCAAGGGTGATGGAAGCCCCGAGGGGAGTCCCCGTTATACTACGGGCTTTCGCTCATAATTATGATTAAATCATATGTGCGAGAAAATTGAATCTTCTCGCTGAGAGAGAGGATAATACAGGGAGTATGTTTTAGAATAGGTTTTGTTCAACTCGAACCAGAAACCAAATACACAATACACTTTCTATTTATTCAAACTGAGAAAGCAATTTGCAATGCCAAGTATTCCTCAGTTCGATTTTACTCTAAAACAGAGCAGTAATTTTGATATGCAACGCATCGTCGAGTAATTTCGAAATGAAATAGCTTCTTCATTCGTTCATTTCAGAACAAAACATTAAATACATAGACTGTAAGGCAGTGTAATACTGTAGACTGTAATGTCTGTTGTGTAGTTCGATGTAAATTAATACAGTGAATAAAGGTGTGGTGTAGCTTTTGATATCTTTCATATGTTTAAGTTGAATGTAAGACAGGTTTTTGTTTTTTTTTGGTTTTTTAATTTATGCGTGCATGGATTATTTAGAAAGTTTAGCTACTGACTCAACTGTCAGCAACAGACAAAAGGTTTATATTAAGTTACATGGTTCATTGTAAAACCAGAACACATCCCTAAGTGGCGTTTTGTTATGGGATAGGTGGGCTACGTCGTAGCCAATGGCATAACACCGTTTCCCATTAATCAGCGAAGTTAAGCGACATTGGGTCTGGGTAAGTTGGATGGGAGACCGTCCTCCGCGTCCAATTATGTAGCCACCCGTGGTTCGGATCCCACGTAAAGTGTAGGTCCCCTCCGTCATATGACCTTAGATGTTGCGAAGGAGGTTAAATAAACCCAATAATTATTATTATTATTATTGGATAAGTGCATGAATTCAAATATCGAGGTTATGTTATGTGTAGTTCCTTAAGCGACGACGACTCTGATATTAGGAACAATTTATGTGCCAAACCAAATATGATAAAATGAACATTTAAATATTGTACGATTAAGATTCAAAAAAAGAAAAAAATCTATAGCTAACATTCTGTTCTAGTTTATATTGTTAGCAACTGTCGGTTAGCTATTATAAACATATATGGAAAAGGTTGAGTTTGTTGTACAATAAAATGTTCAGGATGCTACACAAATTGACATCTAGAGTTCGGCTTCTCATATGTTTGCCTCTCAAAATGCGCCTAGTTTTGCTGAAAGTAGTAGGTGAGCCCAGTGCAACTTAACGAATGGAATACATCATCACTCAATCACTCTTTTAGTTCAAACCTTGATTCACTTTTGTCACATATCTTCGGATATTTGATGTAAATGACGACAGGTCATTTTTGTTTAATTTTAATTTTATCTATTATTTACAAATATATACAAAGTTTACAAAGATGACTATAATTTCATTACTGAAGAGAGATGCTGTATACAGTTGTAAACTGCCCTAAGCAAGCGTGGACGCTTTACAAGCAATTAAATGTATGTCAGTTAGTCAAAGATAACTTTTGTTTAAGCTATTAGGCTCTACTGTAAATGATTGGTCGTTTGTATCATTCAGTTACTGTACTTTGTATTATGTTGTCTTAAAAATTCTCTTAATTGTTTTTGGAATTCTAATTTTTTGTTATTTATTAATTTGTCAATTTATTATGGATCACCTGAAGATCAGGGCCCCCAGCCTTCTTTAGTTAGCCTTATAAGGCTAACTAACGAAAATATCACGCCTTAACCTAACCAATCGTTAGGTCAACTGTACGACCTTAACGATTGGTTAGGTTAAGTCGTGATATTTTCGTTAGTTAGCCTTATAAGGCTAACTAAAGAAGGCTGGGGGCCCTGATCTTCAGATGATCCTTTATTATTTATGCGATTTCTTCCCTCCCCATAAATTTAATTTTATCTTTATTAATATTATATTAAATAAAGTACAAATATCTGTATATAGACTGTAAATTCGTACAGTACAGGGTGGGTTATTTAAGTGGAACCAAGGGAATAATAAAACTTAAAAAGTCTCCTCGCATTTATTTATAGTATTGTATATGTTCCACATGGTCCGACTACAAAAAAAGAATGGTCCAGTAAATTTTGTACCCCAAATACCACACCACACCATCACCCTCGGAGATCCCTGTTCTTCGCTGGCATCCATCCAATGGGGATTTTCTGGAGACCAATATCGGTAGTTTTGTTTATTCATTTCTGACACATAAAAATTAGCTTCATCTGAGAACGGGATTTTGCTCGGAAAATCAGGATCACTCTCATATTGTTCGATACCCCATTCACAGAACTCGGATCTTCTGTCCAGGCCCCCAGGGTCATCCTCAATCAATTTCTGAAATACTCGCAATTTGTATGGATGTCATCGCTCCTTTTTAAGTGGAACCATTTGGGATAATCCTTTTTTTTCTTTTTTTCGGATTTACATTCGCGAGGGTTAAGTGAATATGACGACTTTAGCCAAAGACAAAAGGGTATTCTCGAGAAATTTGCACTCAGTCCGCATAAATCTACCCTCCAAATGTCACTGGAAAAGGTATATCGAGGACCAGTATCAGAAGAATCTTTAAAAAAGAACGATCACATCCTTACAAACTGCGGGTGTTACAGAAATTGATTGAGGATGACTCGGACAGAAGATCTCTGAATTCTGTGAATGGGGTATTAAATAATATGAGAGTGGTCCTGATTTTACGAGCAAAATTCTGTTCTCAGATATAGCTACAAGAAACAAGACGAAGCAAATTGCAGAAGGTGGACGTTCATTGCCAAAGGTTTTGACAAATTCTTACAGTGTTATTTTAATGGCAAAAATTTAACAGATTGAGGGTAGAAAATTTTGCATATGAAATATGAACGTTAAAATGTTAAAACTTTTAAAGTAAGGACACGAAGAATCAATCAACTTTGAACGTTAAAAAAAATATAGAATCACACCTTAGTCATTATTGTGGCAAAGCCTCTCATCTAAGATTGACACTCTCAATTCTTTTTAATATGATTAGCTCTTAGTCCAACGACTGTTAGATTCTGCTCACCTTCCTCATCATTCTCGCTTCAGTTGTAGTCCTGAAGCGAGCTAACACTGCTTAAACCCCAGGCACGGATTTAGGGGAAACCCAGGGGGCCATGGTCTACCCCCCTGATGAGTGGTTTATATTACATATATTCATTTATATGTTAATTTCGCCTTAGAAGAAAAAGTATTTTTTTAACATTATTTTAGACAACTTCGCGAGAAGGTATCCACGTCGTATGGAACTGGTTGATGTTCTTCAAGATTAGAGTGAGCGAGTGAGGGTAACTGTTCTTTACGTCGTCTAGCATTGGCTGTTGGTTGTATAATGTATATCGGTAGCGACGGCACAAAATTGAATTTCTGCGTAAATAAATAATTAATTTTTGCTGTAAATTTATGTTTTATTTATATATATATTCTTAAAGCTGTAATTATGACGCATAAACAGCTGTGGATATTATTTGCTTGTATACTTAAATTCGTACATCTTTGGCTGTTTGTAATTGATTTGGTAAACATGGTGGATTTTATAATTCCTAATTGTCTGCAAGCATTCACACATTTTTTTAACGCGACATTTCTAGAGATGTACCTATCTGCAAAGTACTCTACCTATATGTGACTGTACATTGCACTTGTTTGGTGTGATTTAGTTCTAGCCTCAAGGCAGTGGCGGATTTAGGGGGGGGCCGAGTAGGCCATGGCCTACGGCCCCGCGCCTGTGAGGGCCCCGCGCCCTCACATATAATTATAATGTTGGATTCCACTATAAATAATACAATTGATTAATGATTAGTGATAATTATGGTATCACTCTCTTTGCTGGCGGGAGTTTAGTTCTATTCAGGCCGCTGTGGAGTGCACATGTGAGTGTGTTTAGTGGTAAGTAATGGTAAAAGTCGTATCTCGAAAAAGTCGCCAGTCAATAAATGGGGATGGGGGAGTTTTAGTCAGCTTTATAATAACATAAATAAGTTGAAAAATGTTAAATTAATGTAATTAATTTTTTTATATGAAACGTACTTAGGCTAGGTTAGGTCAGTTTAGCTTAGATTTCATAATAAATACATTTTATACATATTTAAGGAAAAAGTCGCCACTGGTGGGGGCTGGCGACTTTTCCCATAAAGCGACTTTTTCACCCGAACAACTGTTTAGTGTCTGTATTTAATTAATTAATTAAACTGTATTAACTAATACTAAACCGAGGGTCAAGTGTAAATAGTTTGTTTTTTATGTTTTTATGTTTCAGGATAAGGCAGTGAGGCTGCACTGAGGCACAATGGAGAAATCAACAAGTCGTGATCGTGATCAAGGGAGGAAGTATAAAGCTGGCTCTGTTAAACGACAAGAAAAGGCAGACGTAAACCAAAGAGTAAAAAAACTACCAAAAATAACTCAATGGTTGACATATCCAACAGTATCTGAATCTGCAAAATCACAAACTCAAACTGAATCCGGTCAAACTGAATCTGAATCAGTAGAGACACCAATTACGCCTGAAACAACTGGAGAAGCCACAACTAGTACTGAACCTAGTGTAGTTAGCGCAATTGAACCTGAACACAGTGACAGTGAGGAGACACAAGAGGAAGTGAAAGTTATGAATACCGGTACTGAACAAGGATTTGAAACGGATCTTGGATTATGGCCTAAAATAATTACTGAAAATGTGTGTGACTATTGGTTGAAAAAGGGAAGCGCAGAATGTCGACACTGTGATGGTGACTTCAAAGAGTCAGCTGTGAAAGAGCTAAACAGAACCCGTCATTGTACAAATACATTATTCACTCGAACTCATTCATTATCTGGCCAAGAAATTAATCTTAAATGGCTCTGTTACTCTAAAACAACTGGTAAAGTGTATTGTTTTGCTTGCAAGCTTATGTCAAAGGTGGAAAGCTCATTCACAACTGGCTTCAATGGTTGGAAGAACGCTAGGTATGTCATAGAATCTCACAGTAGGTCAGATCAGCACAGGAAAAGTATGGTCGAAATGATATATCGAAAGACTGCGGGTGCCCGTATTGACTCTAATCTAGTACAACAATATGAAAGTGAATGCGAGTACTGGCAAGCAGTATTGAGGAGGTGTGTAGATGTTTTAAAGCTACTTTGCGAACGCGGGCTAGCCATTCGAGGTAAAGATGAAGTAATTGGATCAGTACACAATGGAAACTATCTTGGGATTCTAGAGCTGCTGAGCACATACGACAGTTTCTTGGCAGCACATATCAAGAAACACGCAAACAAAGGTAGTGGTCATACTTCCTACTTGTCCCATGTCATTTCTGAGGAAGTCATTGGAATAATGGCAGAAAAGGTTATGTCCTCAATAACAGATGAAGTAAAAACAGCAAAGTACTTCTCAATTTCTGTTGACTCCACACCTGATATTTCACACATGGATCAACTTACTTTTACAATCCGCTATGTACTGCCTACTACAGGTCCAGTTGAAAGGTTTTTGCAGTTTATTCCCATGCTAAGCCACACTGGCAGAGATATTGCTACAACTGTTCTTGATTTTCTTAAAGAGAAGAACATTCCAGTTATCGACTGCCGAGGACAGTCCTATGACAATGCCAGCAACATGTCTGGTAAATATCTGGGGACCCAACAGATAATCAAGAATGAGTGTAGTGAAGCTGAGTACATACCATGTATGGCTCATTCCTTAAACTTGGTGGCTAAGTGTGCTGCAGAAAGCTGTCCTGCTGCAGTGTCATTGTTTGCTCTGGTACAAAATATGTACTCCTTTCTTGTTGCATCTACTTATCGTTGGAGGAGACACCGTGAGGTACTAGAGACTAATAAAGATAAGAAGTTGAAAGTTGATAAAATACTTTCAGACACTCGTTGGTCAGCACGAGCAGATGCTGTAGCTGCTCTCAGTAGAGCACACAAAGAAAACATCATTGTTCTGGAAGAGTTATTCTCAGATCAGAATCAGCCAGCTGAAACAAGAGCTGAAGCAAGTGGTCTTCTCAAAGGTTTGAAAAAACTTGAAACAATGATTCTTCTTGAAGTTTGGGATACAGTATTGGAAAGGTTTCAGAGTAGCAGTATCCAGCTGCAAAAATCTGGGCTCTCCCTCAACACAGCTGTCACACTGCTAGAGTCTCTTTTACAATTTGCTAAAGACCTGAGATCCCAGTTCGATGACTTTGAAGCAAAAGCTATGGCTAAGTGTGATCCCTGTGATGTGACGAGTAATGATGCATACTACGCCGACACGCAGCGTATTAGGAAGCGCAAGCGTCACCACGATGAGCTAGACTCCGCGGAGGATGTTATGCTGACAGGGAGAGACAAGTTTAGAGTGACTGCATTCTTGCCCATCATTGACAAGCTCTGTGCTGCCCTACAACAACGCATTGCTGCTTACAGCGACCTTCGAGAGAAATTTGGGTTTTTATCAGAAATCTCAAACAAAACGAACACTGAGCTTAAAGCATCTGCTGAAAAGCTTGTCTTCATATCCTAAGGACTTGGAGGCTGGATTGGAGTCGGAGCTTTTGCAGTTTGCACACCTTATGAAATCCATTCCAAGAGATTCACCTGAAAGTGCTCCTTCATCAGGTGGTGCAAAGGCTGCAAAAAGTCCTGAACTAGAAATGTATGAGATAATTCACAGACATGACATGGTAGAAACATTTGCTAATGTTGAAATTGTATTACGACTCTATCTCTGCATGTTTGTCACAAACTGCACTGGGGAGCGATCATTCTCCAAGATGAAACTAGTCAAGAATTATCTAAGAAACACCATGGGGCAGGACCGTTTGTCTTCACTCACCCTGTTGAGCATTGAGCATGAGAAATTAAGGGTGCTTGATTTTACTGATGTCATCAAACAGTTTGCAAGTAAGAAGGCTAGAAAAAAATCTTTTTTGACTGAGAAATAGTTAAGTGTACCGTACAAATTGCCTGCAATAAACAAACCCACTCATTGCATCATTTGCATGTCAGTCAAGTGGTATTCTCTTTAGTTAATGGTGTATTATTATAGTTATTTTTTGTTAATGGTGTATTATTATAGTTATTTTTTATTGTTAAGCTTCAAAAAAACAAATGTGTAATGTTCAACTATGAAATGGTCATTTGGCTAATTAATTATCAATAAATTGAATATTGTTTAAAAAGTAAATTTATTTTAACGCTTCGCTCGCCCATTGATTTGAGGGCCCCGTAAGGTCACCACTGGGGGATGGGGGTGTAAATCTTCATTTCAGTTAATTAAGCTAGCTTTGCGTAGTTTGGGGTCCCGCACTCCAACCGGCCTAGGGCTCCGCGCACCTTAAATCCGCCACTGCCTCAAGGTATATGTAACAATGTGCTGTATTTCAGACGTTTGTCAACTGTGTATGTGTCCACTTTAGTATGTAAGATTAAAGAATAGGTTAAAGATTAAAGAATATTTTTTTTTTGTCATTGGCTCATTAATCTTTGAAATAGATTTGTTTGTCCCCTACCCCTTTGATTTAAATCCTGGATCTGGGCTTGAACCCATTCTCAACTGTGTATGTGTCCACTTTAGTATGTAAGATTAAAGAATAGGTTAAAGATTAAAGAATATATATTTCTTTTGTCATTGGCTCATTAATCTTTGAAATAGATTTGTTTGTCCCCTACCCCTTTGATTTAAATCCTGGATCTGGGCTTGAACCCATTCTCAACTGTGTATGTGTCCACTTTAGTATGTAAGATTAAAGAATAGGTTAAAGATTAAAGAATATATATTTCTTTTGTCATTGGCTCATTAATCTTTGAAATAGACTTGTTTGTCCCCTACCCCTTTGATTTAAATCCTGGATCTGGGCCTGAACCCATTCTGTAGTCAGAAGCCTCGGTGTACTAGATCGAAAAATTTTCATTCTACATTCAACGATAGGTATCACCGAGAACGCTTAGTTAAACTAATTCTATTTCAATGCTTTTAATAATCACAAATTATTACTATCGCATCACAAGTATCTTGATAGATGACTCCTTTACTTGGAAGGATCACTTCCGCTGAACTGAAATAGGAACAAAAGAACGTTTGCTTTAAATATTTGGTTTGTGTATATCAAAGGCAGATACTTAGTCTACTGGCAGTTTCGGTAGCTGATTCCTAGTTACGATGAACGTAGAGACGGTGTACTATTTCTGATTTTCCACATTTCTATTTCCATGAATGGACCCTAAACAAGATGACTCAAATAGTCTTATCTAAAAGTGTTTTGGTATATTTTGATTAACGTATATAGGTTTGCTTCTACATTTCTCTCGATGTTCAGAGGTGCTTCGTTATTATTATTATTAATTATATTATATATACGAGGGTCGGTACAAAAGTAATGCCTCTTATTTTATTTCTCACTATACTGTATATAATTCCAATTACAATAAAAATTACAGGCAATATGCATACATACGTAGCAAATATATATATATATATACTGTATCGGTGGTTTAGTGGTTAGCGTCGCTGACTACGAATCCATCGACCCCGGGATCGAGACCCGATGACGGCAGACGGCGCGCAGCAAAACCCACTGTTCATCCTTCCACACAATAAAAGAAAGTGATTGGTAGATAAATGGGTACCCTGGGTAGCCTAATGGTTAAGATGCTGGGCTGCTGGTGGGGCATGGTTCGGATTCCACGTTAAACTGTAGGTCTAAGGTGGGGTGAAAAGCTTGACCTTCGTCAGAATGAACAATTCGGGCGGAAGCAAACCAAAGATTACCAAAGTTATATATATATTAGGGCCCTGCGAAGCTTCGAGATTCGATTTGATTTCGAATAGGGAGAGAGGATTCGATTTGATTCGTTAGCTTGGGCTCCGATTCGATATTTTCGAATCTCCATTAAGTCCGATAAACAACATCAGTGATGTTGTTTTGAAGAACACTTTCGTAAATAAACACTTTTCTTTTTATTTACATTATAATTCAATCTATATACTGAGACCAATCTCTCGCGCAATAACATTTTTATCATACTTTAATACCATTGTTCCTCCTCATGATCAAAAAACACTGGTCAACAAAGATTTTTCATCAGAGTAAACTTTGTGGTGGCTGGATAGCATTTTTCACGCTGATTCCAAAACTGCATTCAGATTTTTTCTAGCACGTATAGTTTTCAAGATGAAGGCATATATATAACTACACAGATTTAACCATTTTAAATAGGCAAAATACTAATATTTCAACATTTGATTGTGTTTATTTTATTGTGTTTTTTTAGTTTATTCATCTTATTTATTTCAATTATCTTAATTATATATCTTATGTATTTCAGGTGTGAGCTTTTACGTCTAGCAGCATTGTGATTCAGGCAACAACGCCGTGCTTTGTGTGTCAAAAGATCAGTCCAGTCCAAGAACTTGTTGTGTCAAGTTGGTGTACATTTTTTTTGAATTTATAGTTTGCTCAGGTCAGTCAACATGCCTCGACAATGTAAGAATGACCCCGACAAGTTCTGTTTCGTATGCGGCCAGTTGACAACTAAAACACAGCGACGAAGTATTACAACCGACATTAAGAAAATATACAAGCTATACTTTGGTTGCCATCTAAGTGACCAAGATAAACCATGGGCGCCACATCAAATCTGTTCTGGCTGTTCAAATGGATTACGTGATTTGCTTAACAAAAAGAAAGCTTCAATGCCATTTCCCATACCCATGATATGGAGGGAGCCGAGAGATCATCATGAAGACTGTTATTTTTGTAGTGTGAACTTAATGGGGTTTTCTGCCAAGAACAAACACCAGATTGTATATCCAAACTTGGATTCAGCACGTAGACCAGTAAAACATGATGAAACATTGCCCATTCCAATTCCCCTAAGTGATAGGCTAGATTCTATTATAGATGACATGGAAAGTGATGAAGGTGCAACTGGCGTTTCCGGACCATCTACAGAACCAGAGTACACTTTTGAAGGTAGACATTTAGAGCCTAAAAAGTTAACCCAAGGACAGTTGAATGATCTTGTTAGAGACTTATCGCTGTCTAAAGAGAAATCAGAGCTTCTCGCCTCAAGACTAAAGGAGAACAATTTACTTGAGAACAATGTTCGTATTAGTTACTACCGAAAGCGGAATTTTGAATTAACAGCATTCTTTTCAGTAGACGGTCCTTTCTGTTATTGCCATGACATCAATGGACTATTTACAGCCATATCTCAGACGTATGTGGCATCTGAGTGGCGCCTCTTTATTGATTCGTCGCAGAGAAGCCTGAAAGCAGTTCTTTTGCATAATGGTAATATAATGCCATCCATCCCCATTGCCCATTCCGTCCATCTAAAAGAGACATATGACAATATGGATATACTACTTAAGGCAATCAAATACGACAGTCATCAATGGAATGTTTGTGGAGATCTAAAAGTTATAGGAATGCTTATGGGTATGCAGTCAGTATTCACAAAATTTTGTTGTTTCCTTTGCCTGTGGGACAGTCGCGCCACTATAGAACATTACACCAAAAGTGACTGGCCACTTAGGTATACATATGTCCCAGAGATAAGCAATGTCCAGTCTGTCCCTTTAGTGCAGTGATGGCGAACCTTTTTATCCAAGTGTGTCACTTGCATACATGCATTTTAAATTTAACTACAAAATCATAGATAGCTGACTTATTAATCGAAAGTACTAGGGCGTAGACGATTTATTGCAGTTTTTCATCAGAATACCAAACATTTTCAACATCCATCGCGTGTCACCTGAAACCCTGCGGCGTGTCACTGCTGACACGCGTGTCATAGGTTCGCCATCACTGCTTTAGTGGATCCCCAAAAGATCCATCTGCCACCTCTTCACATTAAACTTGGTTTAATGAAGAATTTTGTTAAAGCAATGGGTAAAGTCAATTCTGAAGGGTTCCAATACCTTTCAAGGAAATTTCCGAAGGTTACTGCAGCAAAATTGAAGGAAGGAATTTTTGTTGGGCCACAAATAAGGGAGGTATTGAATGACACTGAATTTGAAAAAGTCCTAAGTCCGCTGGAATTGAAGGCTTGGCTGGCGTTCAAATGGATATGTGAAAACTTTCTTGGAAGCAACAAGTCACCTGCGTATAAGGATGGAGTCAAGAACCTCCTTGATGCCTTCAAAGAAATGGAGTGTCGAATGTCGTTAAAAATTCACTTCCTGCATTTCTTTCCTGAAAACCTTGGTGCAGTGAGTGACGAGCAAGGAGAGCGCTTCCATCAAGATATTCAGATGATGGAGAAGCGCTACCAAGGATATTGGAATGAAAGCATGATGGCGGACCATTGTTGGATGCTGTATCGTGACAATCCAGGCCAAATTTACAAAAGGAAATCACACTCACAGCGCTTTTAATAAAATAATGTATATATTCTTTATTTATAAGTACATTGAATAAGGTACATGATGTATTTGTTGTTTAGCATTCCTAAGTGTGATCTATACATTCATAAATTTTCTTATAGCAATATCAAAAACTTAAAAATATCAAAACCAGTGTATCTATATAACTATACGTGCTAGAAAAAAATAAAACCAGATTCGGAATCAGCGCGAAAAATGCATTAAGAAAGGTGTGATCATGTTTGTGATGAGAAAAAGTTTCATTTTGTTGGCCAGTGTAATCAATACCTTTTTTAAGAAGGATTTACTTCGTCTTTTGTTTTCAACAAGATTTAATTAATTTTATGCTTATTACTCTAAATAAATAGTCTAAATAAAGAAACCATTTTCTGTTTAATTTGAAACTTAATTCAGTAATACCCTATACTCTATATACCCTTAATACCCTATAATCTATATGTGTACAGTTGATTCGATTCGAGATTCGATTCGATTTGAATTATTTGGTATGATTTGATTCGAGAGTCGATTCGAAAATATAATTGTACAAAATATAATTCGCAGGGCCCTAATATATATATATATATATATATATATATATATTTTCGCCTGTCTGTTTGTCTGTCCTTTATGCAAGCGCAAACCGTTTGACCTAGAGCTACCAAATTTGGCACGGGAACCTCTTATGGGATGAAGAATGTCAACACAGAGTCGGTCAGCCTGTCTGTTTGTCTGTTTGTACGAATAGTTACAGGAAGTTAATGTGGGAATGTTTTTTTGCAGTTTTTGAAAATCCCAACAACTTTACCATGCCACCAAAGAAACGGGCAAGTTTGGGCAGATCTACATCAGCAGCCAGAAAAAATATAGAAGCCCGGAAGCAGGAAAGCTCACAAGAAAGACAATCAAGCCTTGAAGTTGACTGTGAACGACATGCAACAGCCAGAGCAAGAGAAAACCTCCAAGAAGACAATCACGTCTTGAAGCTCTCCGAGAAAGTGTAGCAGCTACCAGAGCAAGAGAAATACTGCAAGAAAGACAATCACGTCTTGCAGCTGTCCGAGAAAGTGTAGCAGCTACCAGAGCAAGAGAAACACCCCAAGAAAGACAATCACACCTTGAAGCTGACCGTGAACGACATGCAACAGCAATGTGAAATTTATCCCGGGCAACGCCGGGTACCTCAGCTAGTATATATATATATTTTTTTTTTTCGAGTCTCTAAATACTGCAAACATTTTGAGGCATTTTAATTAAAGAGAGGGCCTTCATATATTTTGGGTTTGCTTCAAAAGGACACAAAAATATTGAATATAAAAATTCTACGAATTTTTTTTTTTTATTCTTTCTTTGTTTCGTGTATATATATATATATATATACAGAGCTGGGCAGTATTTAAATACATTTGTATTTAAATACGTATTTAAATACATTTGTGTATTTAGAACTGTATTTATAAATACATTGTTTATCATGTATTTAAATATAGTATTTAAATACTTTAGTGAGTATTTAAATACAATGTATTTAAATACTCAAAATATAAAAATGTAAATACTTTTACTGGTTTAATACACGTTCTGTACTAGCACAGTACGACGCGTCGACAGTGTAGTACAGCATGATTCATGTTTCAACGTGTTAGTTCAATCAGTTGTGTGCCACTCTTAGTCGAAAGCGGTTGATTTCTTTATCGTGTGCGTGTCATGGCTTCAACAAGCAAATCCGGTGAATCAAACAGTGATATATCTGCAGATAACAATTTAGTGCACCCTCTGTTTGATGGAAAATACTTTAAAATTAAATCTAAAGACGGTAATAAGGTAAAGTGCACCTGCTTGCTGTGTAAACACGAAGTCTCTGCTGCAAGCAATGCTACAACGAATCTGTACACTCATCTGAAGGTAAGTGTTTTTTTAGACATCAAAAAATATCTTGAAATTGACCGAATAATCGTACAAAACGGCTCTGCCTTAAGTGGGCCTGTGTAACTAACTCGTTGCAATCAATCCAATTTGCGATGGAAAATTCATTGATGAAAAAGCTTTTAAAATCGTCTGATCTATCGAGTGGTGTATTTATTTCGAAATTCACCGTGTCCCCTAAAGTAGAAATTTATCAAAACATGAATTAGTGAATGCATATGTTAAAATTTGTATGTATTTAAAATGTATTTACAAATGTATTTAAATACAATTGATGTATTTTGTATTTAGTATCTAAATACATTCGTAAAATGTATTTAGTATTTAGTATTTAAATACATTTCTCCCATGTATTTAGTATTTAGTATTTAAATACATTCAATGTATTTAGTGCCCAGCTCTGTATATATATATATATATATATATATATATATATGGGGTGAGTCAAAAGTTTTGCCTCAAAAATAACTATACAATAAATACTTTTAAGACAAGACTTTTGACTTACTCTGTATCTTTAACAGCGTGGGGAGAATTAATCTTAACTTAGGCTGCAATGGAACGACTTTAGGTGGGGTTAGTGAAAATACGGGGACTTCACTGTCTGAAATTAGCAATCGGATTAAAGAGCTAAAGACGGAGCAATGTATTGACCAAATGTTTTGGTTCCTCATGCAGAGTTAGACAAGGCTCCTAACTCTCTCCTCTGCTGTTTAATATATATATATATATTGATGGATTAATTGTAAGAGTAGGATGCTGTATAAGTTACATGAAGATAAATAACTTGGCCAATGCCGAGGATATGGTGTCATTAAGCCTCAATTTGCTTTACAACAGATCCTACAGACTACTACATAAGTTACCTGCAAGATGCTCAGCCTCTCAAATGTTCGCTAACACAACGTCCCGAGCTTCTCTGAGGTAACATGACGTGCTTAATACAGTCTAATGAGAAGAATTAAAAACTCAGACAATCCAGTTGTCCAAGATATTCATCAGTCCTGCTTTATGTCTTCTAGATTGTGTACCTCTTGGTATGAAAGTGTTTGTTTATAGCTCCACTTAACTGCTGCATTAGCCATTCCATTACTTTATTTTTATGAAGCTCTTATTACTAATTCTGTTATTTCTCGTTTCTTTACGTGTATTATTGTTAGTTCTTTATTACCGTAGTCCTTTTTTTAGTTTTGACTCTTTTAAATTTATTGTCTAATTAGTTGTATCGTTAATTACCTTGATGGATACAGTAGCTTTTTTTGTAGGTTGGGGATCTGTCTCTTGGTAATAAACATTATTGTCATTATCATTATCGTCATTATCATTATTACCATATATATATATATATATATATATATATATATATATATATATCCCCGCAAGGGGGTTCTAAGCTCGTGCTCTTGAGTGCTCTTTGTGCTCGTTTGTACGTGCTTGTTCCTGGAGGTTTCACGTGCGCCCTCCCGGCCCTAGCACCCAAGGATGATGGGGCTCGACCCTGCAGTCCTTGTCATCCTTGGTCTTTTTCCACTTCGACTGTCCCCTCCACCCTTTCTTTTTCCTCTGTCTTTCCTCTCACTTTTTCTTTGTTTTTCCGCTGAGATATGCCCTTTAAATAGAGGCGAATCGGTTCTTCCTGAACTAAAAAAAAAAAATATATATATATGTCGGTATTGTCAGTACGTGTACCGTTTAGTCATAATTTTTAGGTTTTTTTTTATCTGTTATTGTTTGATTTATCTTATCTCATTACCTTCAAGAATATTGTACTATTCGACGGATTTATATCCTCCCAATAAAGCTTATCATTATCATTGTCATCATTATATTATCATATATATACAGTACATATATATATATAATTCGCTTCCTCAGATTAGCTGTATATTATATAATAATAATCAATAAATTATAAGCAGAGTAACTGTCTAAATTTCATATAAAATTGCAATTCTACCCTACAATTGCAATAAATAATTCCCTCTTCTTTCGTGCGTTAGGCTTGGCGGAAAACAAATTTAATTTGATAGCGAAATTCGCCTCTGTACTCAGACAGGTAGAAGGCAGGCAGGTATAACAGGAATTTTATATATATATATATATATATATATATATATATATATAATTCCACCTGAAACAACACATGTCTTAAGTAGTATAGGTTGCATCATATAGTTTCGCTGATTTTAACAAAATATGGAAGATGAAATGATAGTCAGTCATTATTATAAATATGTGAATTTTGATGCTGTATTGTAAACATTTCATTCCTCATGAGATATAATTAAGGATTGTCAAGTATTTAAATATTGATCAAATATATATATATATATATAAAGAGAGAGAGAGAGAGAGAGAGAGAGAGAGAGAGAGAGAGAGAGAGAAGAGAGATTTACATCCGAAGTTAAATAGAAAAACATAGGTGTATGACACTAACGATGGCTATTTCATGTTTTTTTTAAAATAACTTCCCTCAGAGTGTGCTGTGAATGGCTCACGATGACTCTTATTTTTCTACATTTTGCCATTGCAGCATATCTTTAACGGAGGAGGTTAGGCTTACAAAATTGCTTTTGCGGATTTCGTCTAAGTTTTTGAATTAAATTGCCCAGTCTGCAACGAGTTTTGTCCACACTGAAGCGAACGAGTCTTGGGATGATTTTGTATAATAGGAAATTGGTAAGAGATACTCAGTTGTCAGAAGATTTAAGAGTGCGCTCATTTTGGGTTGTAGAGCCAAATGGAGGATAGTAGAGCCAATGAAAGTGCCTTCCTGGGGTCTATTCATTCTGGTTAGGACGATGTTTATTAAAGATCTAAGTGTTCCCATTTTCCACTGTTTTAACAAAGCGAGTAAAAAATGTTCAAAATCTAATGGAATTACCTTTGGATCTAAAACTTTCCTCGCTTGCTCATATTCACTGTAATAAGTCTTCAAAAGTTGAAGAATTTCCTCACTTGATAGAACTGATGATGACGATGTCATGAGTAGCTCAATAACGTCTACAAACGGGTTTCCCCAGTAACTGCCCTGCCAGTCTAAAAGAATAGGAAGTTTATCTTCTGCTTTATTGTCAGAAAACATCCAATTTCCAATCCAACAGTCACCATGAACTAAACTTACATATTAAGTGTCATTGTTAAAATGCTCTTTAACAATGACGTTGGATTAAGTCTGTAATTGTTGTAATATTTTCATCTAATCATCTTCAGCCGTGAATTTATATAGGCCTTTTAGAATTTTAATACTCATTTTTATTGCCTTCAAAGCTAAAACTCTCTCTAAGCGACACATTTTTTCAGTGCTCCAATTAGCATTTATTTCAGGCTTCTTATTTTTCGCATAAATACTCGTGGAACCATGAAGCCTACCAAGCACCGTGATAGCCTATTTGAGTTCTTTTAAGCCTAACCCTTTAATACGAGATACATTATTATAGTTATCGATAGATATATCTTGCAGTATTAATACTGTATTATCTGCCGATCCGTAACTAAGACCTAATATGGACTGAATTTGGCAACATTGACTGGAAGACTGCTAAGCCTTTGTTTCTCTTATCCAAGGTAAAATGTCGGAATAGAAGGCGGACTCTCGTTAAGTTCCGTGCATCTCACCTAATAAAGTTTTTTCAAATGGGTCTTTAGGTTTAAATTTTACCACAAAATTTAGTTCTTCTATCAATCCTGATGTATTTGTCGTAAAAGTTGTGGAAGAGGCCCATTTCAAAGTATCTTCGGGATGATGGTGGTGGTCGTCGTCGTGAGAGCATGTGATAACTCTCAGCTAAAGAATCTTCCCTCTGTGATATTCTCCATTCTTTTTAATATGATTAGCTCTAATTCCAACGACAGTTAAATTCCTTTCACCTCCTTCATCATCGGTAGAACCTCTGCCAGTTGTACTCCTGAAGCGATCTACCACCGCTTAAACCCATTCTGTAGTCAGAAGCCTTGGCGTACTAGATCGAAAAATTTGCATTTTGCATTCAACGTTATATATTATCGAGAACTCTTTGTTAAACTAATTCTATTTCAAAAGTTTAGAATTACGCTTTTTCTCGTTAGAATAATTGACGCAATGTAGAGCGAGTGATGGAAAAAAAAAGTTAGTGTATATAATTTCTTAAATTTTTTATATTTTTTTATTTTGGTCCGATGATAAGGAAAAAGAATTTCAATTTTGAGTTTTTATTCCACACAAAGAAAATTTTCCGTTTCATAATTTTTGATTAATGGAAAGTGTAGTAAGAGTAGTAATAGTCAATAGAACATAATAGATTTGGCAATTTTTCCTAAATATTGATGACATTAATAATATTAACTAAAAAAATTTATTATAGAAAGATTAAAGTTTATTTTCTTTTAATTCAGAAACACTTAATATGACGTCATTAACGGTTGTAATCTCAAAAACAACTTTCTGTTTTGGAATTACTGGCGCGTACACCGAAATTGGAGGGAGACTAACTTTGTGGATTAACAAAAAAATAAACTAAAATGGCAGAGTATACATATATATATATATATATGAAGTGACAAAAAATAATATAACGACAGAAATACAATGCCATTTTTCGCGTTCTACTTAAAAATAAAAGCTTACCACATACTCATTTTATAACATGAATATGCAGTACTTCAAACTCACGAGCTACTCAGATTTTAAGTTGCAAATTTTGATCCACTGGCTTTAGATGCGAAACCCAAAATGTTGATGCTATGCCAAAGTATACCCATCAGAGTCAGTCCACGTTCGCATTATAACGAGTAAATAATTTTATACAAAAGATTTTGAAAATAAAATTTTTAGCCAGTGAAAGCTTAACACGAATTTATTTAAAGCTCACGAGGTACTTACATTTTAAATGCAACTTCACAAACGTTGATCCACTGTTTTCTGTTGCGAAATTCAAATTTTTTTTTTGGCTTTCTTTTTCTGTGAATTTATTGACCCACAATTATTTTTCGATTTCACAAAAGTGTATACAATTTTGTGGAAGGATAAGGGATTGCGTTATGTATTTCAAAGTTTGAGGGGACAGGTTTCTGCACTTCTGCACTACGTATATATATATATATATATATATATATATATATATATATATATATATATATATATATATATATATATATATATATATATATATATACAGGGCGTCCCAAAAAAATGTATACACACTTTAACAGCTGATAGCTCAATTGATGTTTCTTTCCAAGTTAAACCCATTAGAATTAATAATGGCAGTCAGACTAAGCTTTGAACAAAGGAAATTCATTCTAAAATGCTACTGGAAGTGTGAAAACGCAGTTGAAGTGCAAAGACAGTTTAGGAGGGAGTTTCAAACAGATCCACCAACGCGACTTACCATCACTCGAATTAGAGATACGTTTGAAGCCGATGGAACTGTTCAGAATGTCCACAAGAAGCGTTCCGGAAGACCACGGACATCGACAAGCCCCACAAAGCAAGAAAGAGTACTGGAAACGTATCACCAAAGTCCAAGAAAATCTGTGCGGCAAGCGAGTCGTGAGGTAGGAATTTCAGAATCGTCTGTCCAACGCATTTTGAAGCGCTGTCAATGGAAAAGTTACATTCCAAGATTAGTCCATGCTATTAATGAAGATGATGATCCGGACCGAAGAGTGGAGTATTGCGAGTGGTACTTGGCACGATGTGGATGTGGATTGGACGAAGGGGTTTCGTAGAATACCCTCCGCGTTCACCAGACCTCACACCACTAGACGTTTTTTTATGGGGATACTTAAAAGACAAAGTCTACGCTATAAAACCTGCAACAGTCGCTGAATTGAGAGCAGCCATTGAACGAGAATGCACACAAATACCAAACGAAATGTTTCGTGATGTTTGCGATTCCATTGCTTCGCGTTATCAGCAGTGCCTGGACCAGAACGGACGTCAGTTTGAAAACAGGCGTTGACAAAACAATTAAATAATGTCTGTAGATTCTATTACATTTTGAAAATGAAATGTATTTTAATAAACACTGCCTTTATAATTATTTAAAGTGTGTATACATTTTTTTGGGACGCCCTGTATATTCAATACTCAAGACACATATGTCAATAGCTTAAGCATAGATGGGAGGAAAGGCTACATTGTGTTACACAAAGCAAAGAACTGTTCACCCACACACCCATTCAGGGTACGAGCAACCTGTAGTGTACTATATATATATATATATATATATATATATATATATATATATATATATAATATGAAGTTAAGTGGATTGAGTTATAGTCTTAAAAATAATTATTTTATAAATTACATACGACCATGTTTTAAGTCTCAAATGCTACCTTCCAACGTATGTGTTTGTCATATATATATATATATATATATATATATATATATATATATAAAACAAACGGAGAAATAAATCATAAAGAAGAAGGAAGACGTCATTGTATTACATATAGTCTCGATAAAGGGCATCGCCTTTACTCTCTTCATTGGAACAAATTTCGTAACTTATTATTTTGAATGGAGTTCCCCAATTCGATTCTCATTCCTTTCTTTCGAAATCAGTTGTTATTCTTCTACGTAAGGCAGTCTTTCAAGATTAGGCGGCCCCCGCGGCCCCACCTCTAAAAAAAAATAAATAAATAACCTCTCCAGCAGCAGCAGAGGTCTTCCCTTCCCTCAATTGCCGCTGCCGAAGCGATTGTAGGCGAAAGGGACGTAGGAGGGGCTGAGGAGAGAACTAGGAACGTGATTTGAATTTCCACTTACGCTACTGCGGAAAACTTAAGAGAGAAAAAATGGCCGACTTTCTACAACGTCGAAATTTCCGATCGGAACATAGATGCTAAATAATAATTTTTCCTTAAATTATTCATAGCGTGGGATGAGGTGATTGCTCACGTGTGCTTTATTTTGTGAGAAATTAGTTATATTCTGTAAAAACATTTGAAATTCAAATATCTTACACACACACAAACACACACACACACACTGTAACATTATTAAAAATACAGATATATTAAAAATAAAAATATACACTTTTTAATAGCTCAGTAAAATAACTGTAAATGGAGAATGCTATCACCGTAATTTCAACTTTTTATTTTTTTTATTTCTTTTAATAAGAGAAACTAAACAGTTACAGCTGACTGCCAAACCGCGTGTCCACGAGATCTTTGTTTTTCTTCTTTTTCTTCTTATTCAAAACCGTTAAATGACTATTTTACATTGAATGAATTCCCAAAAGAATTAAGAAAAGGGAAGAGCGTTTTGTACTTAAAAAACAAACGAACAATGATTTGCGTAGGACGAAACCTAATCTTTATCTTACACGGACGATAAATTCTAATTAACAAAAGCGTCATCGTAATTTATTAACCAATCGTGTAAAAAATGTATAAAAATGTATAAAATGTATAATAAAAAAAAAAGAGTTAAACTCGATAGGAACCTCGAAATGCGAGACTGCAATTCTCCTGTGTTGTATGAACTAAATTCAGCCTCGCGCGCAACCTTTGCATTCGTCTGCAGTATCAAAAGCTTGTCTCCTTACGTGCCAATTTACATAATGGACTATGATGTTTATCGTTCCTCAGCTCCTGTTTGCGGGCTCAGCAAGTAAGTGCTAAGCAAATCAAATGCTTTGAAGTAAGTGCGGCAAAGAGAGGCACTTGTACCTAATTTAGGATCGGTTTTAAATAGGTTCAAAGGAATTTTTAATTCTTTTAAACCGAAATTTGGTCATCTGCCGTCGTCAATCTGCTTTCAAATTAAACTAAAAATTTTGAATAGACAAACATTATAAAGGTTTCGTGTATCTTTTTTTACTTAAAATTATAATAATCCTTATTTTATTATTTGTTTTTATTTGAGTCATACTGCAGAGGAGGATTTGATTACCTTAATGACTTAGTTAACGGGTCGTGGAAGTTGTGTCCTGATTTTAGCATTAGTATATGTTATGCTAGATTGTATTTTCTAAAGGCGTTTGACACACACACACACACACACACACACACACATATATATATATATATATATATATATATATATGATAATATACAGTATATATAAATTTCACACTTAAACACGTGAAATAAATAAATTATGCACATCCACAAGGAAAAATGAAAAATGATTTCAAGAACTTTCGTGTATTCAACAGTACATCTCGTCAGGAAATGAAGGAAGAAAGCAAGAAACCGAATATATATATATATATATATAAATTAGTGGTGGACGGGATGTCAGTTTTTCAACATATGCGGATGCGGATCTTTAATTTCAATATCTGCGGATGCGGATGCAGATACTGTATTTAGTTAATCTATCAATATAATATAGAATTATGAATATATGACATAATTTTTCAAATTTCGTGATATTACTATTATGGCAGGCAATGCATAAGAATTGAAATTAATATTAATGTTTTCATTATGATAAAAATAATAACTTTCTCAAGAGTTTCAGCCACAGAAAATTCAATGAAACAAGTTTCATTCAATTTTCTGTGTTACCAGCTATTTATATTTTGGGGTTTATATATCTGTTTGTTCATTAATAGCACTGGTCTACAAAAAAAAAAAAAAATCTGCTTCTCCCAATTTAATGGGTGATCTAAACTAATTTTGGAGTGCTGAATCTGAAAATCACATTAGTTTTTCTCTATCGGGTCAGGTTATCTAGATATCTGTAACCCTTATTTAGACGTTTACAGGCAGAATACACTCAAAACTTGAAAGTTCAGTATCACAGAGAGAAGAAATTTTTGAAAATCTACTTATAAATCTACTTTTATTTTTATTTGTAGTAAAACAGAACAGAACAGAACAACAAAAAAGGATACGTACACATGCATTATTACATATCAACTGCTACATATAGTTCACTTTCTTAGAAGTGAGTTTTCTTGGATTTGCGTCTATACTCAGTAGAGGCTTCCCGTTTTAGCATCCAGCAAAAGTCACCAAGCATGCAAGGGTCCCATTGTCCTTGGTAGTTTTTTTCCATCATTGCGATGTCCTGATGAAACCGCTCTCCGCGTTCATCTGACACTGAGCCAAGATTATCTGGAAAGAAGTCCAGATGGCTGTGCAAAAAATGGATCTTCAGAGACATTCTAGCCTCAAGTTGTTGGTATGCGTCCAGCAGCTCGGTGACCATTGCTTCATAGTGAGGGGACTTTCTTGAGCCTAAGAAGTTGTCACAAAGATTCTTAAAAGAATTCCAGGCTCTTAGTTCCTTTGCATTGAGAGTGCTCAAAAACTGTTCATCCTTTAAAGGCACTCTTATTTGGGAACCAATAAAAACACCTTCTTTCATCTTCGCATCACTAACGCTAGGAAATTTTGAATGCAAATATTTGAATGCAGCTGCTTCTGTGTCAAGCGCTTTGACAAAGTTCTTTATCAACCCTAGTTTGATATGCAGAGGGGCCAAAATAATCCTTTCTTGATCAACTAATGGCTCATACTTCATACTATGTTGTCCTGGCACAAAGGCTTCACGTGGTGGCCAGTCCTTCTTTACATAATGCTGCTGTGTTGCTCTACTGTCCCATAAACACAGAAAGCACATGTACTTGGTAAAGCCACCCTGCATTCCCCGGAGAAGTCCTACCACTTTTAGGTCCCCACAAATCTTCCACTTATATTGATCATACTTGATTGCATTCAGAAGTATTACCATGTTCTCATATGACTCCATGAGATGAACTGAATGTCCAATTGGAATGCTTGGGTGAACGTTCCCATTGTGCAACAAAACAGCTTTAAGACTCCGCTTACTAGAGTCACTGAACAGACGCCACTCGTGTGGAACATGTTTTATTTTAAAATACGAGAATAAACTTTCCAAATCTGAGCAGTAACATAGCTGATTTACAGTTTGAAAGTAGTACGATATGTCGGAGCTTCTCTCGCGAAAAGAAGTAATGCGCACATCACCCTGAACTACGTTCCACTCCTTAAGTCTCGAAGCTAAAAGTTCAGCCTTGCTCTTTGAAAGCTATAAGTCCCTAACCAAGTCATTCAAGTCTTGCTGAATTATGAAATGTGGTTCAGAAGAAGATTCTGGACAGTACTCTGCATCAGAAGATTTATTTGCTTGTTCTGACAATGCTTCCTCTTCAGGTGATGTTGGCAGAAGATTCTTATCTGCTTGTGGTGTTGGAATCGGAAGCTCATCACTATGAGGAATAGGCTTAATGGCAGAGGCTACCACAGGATAGTCAATTTTACTCCTAGTTTTTGATGTAAGGCCAGCTACTTTGCTCTGACAGAAATAGCAATCGTCAACATGGTTCTTTTGCTCACGCCAAACCATAGGTACTGCGAATCCCATACCTTTCCTTCTACCATTGAACCAGTCACGTAAATTCATTGCACAGTTACTACAGCAAACATGTGCGGCCCATCTTTTGTCTTGGTCACCAATATGACAGCCAAAGTAGTGATAATACGCTGTTCTTATCAGAGGAGTCATATTCCTGCGCTGTGAAGTTGGAGTAAATAGACCACAGATGTAACAAAATAAATCTGGACTGTTCACGCAACCCCTTGAAGCACACATCATAAATCTAAAACGTAAAAACGCAATTATTGTGTTTTGTATTGAAGTAAAATGAACTATAATCATAAAATTAGTATAAAACAGTACCGTATAAACATCATATTCTGACAAAACCTGACCTAATGTGCAAAAATAAAGTTCATTTTCGAAATCAGCACCCTATAATTAGTATAAAACAGTATGTTTTTACCGGGAAGCCAAACTGTTGTTAGGTTGTGTAATTAATACTTTACATGAAATGTGTATGACTGGGCCTTATAAGCTACTTTATAAGCTAATTTAATTGTAAATTGCATAATTTATTAGAGGCAATATCCGCATAACAACCGCAGTCAGAATTGCGGATATCCGGCCCACCACTAATATATATATATGATGAATAAAACCACGAAGGAAAGGAAACACAAAATGGTGCTCAAGCGCTTTCGTCTAATGACATCCTCAGGAACACTGAAGTACATAAAAAGGTTAAGCCTATATATAGGTTACAGAAAGAAAAAAATAAAAAATAAATAACATACATACACACACACACACATATATATATATATATATACATACATATATATAACAAATACATACATACATACATACATACATATATATACAATAAACAGAGAAGTAAAAATAATAAAAAATTATAAAAATTAAAAATTAAAACCTTAAAAGATTACCAGTGAGGCGTACAGATTTGTAAGGAAAAATATCGATTTTTAGCACAAGATCAAATGGATTATAAAAATACAAATTTATACTGGAACTCTGCCGGGTTTTAACACAATGCTGCCTATGGTCAGGTTTCGATATATATAAAAAAAAATAATAAAATGCAAATTAAAAGTTAATCGATTTTTAGCACAAGATCAAATGGATTATAAAAATACAAATTTATACTGGAACTCTGTCCGGGTTTTAACACAATGCTGCCTATGGTCAGGTTTCGATATATATAAAAAAAATAAAATGCAAATTAAAAGTTAATAAAGTAGAAGACAAGTTTACCAAAGATTTAATGTTTTACACTTCTTATCTAAATCTGTTTTAAAGGAATTCAACATAACAGGATCGAGTTGAAAAAGACCTTTGCTTATGTTGAAGTTATTTGAAAGTTGGATAATGGCAGACTCAAGAATATTTCTATTAACAATGTTGCTTGAATGGAATAAAACTGAAGCATTATTCCAATCAATACAGTGGGCTAACTCTGACAAATGGACAAAAAGGGCACTGGACAACTGTCCTGTTCTAACGGAATATTGATGCTGTTTTATACGTGTGTGCAAATCCTTTCCCGTCTGACCTATGTAAAAGGAATCACATTGTTTACAACCAATTTTATAGATAATGCCTGAATTATTGGTAGGGCTATTTTTTACTATGATATTTTTCACAATATTGTTATATGAAAATACTACATTAATATCCAAAAGTTTAAGTACATTAGCAATGCCTAAAAAGCCCGGGAAAAATGGAAGTACTAAAATATTTTTTGACAAAGTACGAGTGTTATTATTGACACGATAGAAAGTTCGTTTTGCCTTGTTGAGACAAGATTCCATAAACGCAGATGGATAACACAGATCACTTCCAATACCGTTGATTTTTTCCAATTCGGCATCGATGTATTCCGGACTGGCGATCCTAAGGGCGCGGAGAAATTGATGAAAAAATGGCCTTCTTAGTGGGGGTGTCATGTCCCGAGTAAAAGTGTACGTAGGACAAATTGTTTGTCGTTTTCCGATAGATACTAAACTTAAAACCTGGGCTTTCCCTATGTACACGCACATCCAAAAATGGGATTGAATTGTCTTGCTCAACTTCTAAAGTAAACTTAATGGAGGGGACTTGATCATTTAACTGAAGGAGGAAGCTATCCAGGTCACGATTCATGGGCCAGATACACAAAATATCGTCGACGTACCGCAACCAAGGGATGCCAACCCCCAGGATTCTCGGAATATAGGTAATTTCGAAAAACTCCATATAAATATTGGAGAGGAGGGGCGATAAGGGGTTGCCCATAGCCATCCCAAAAACTTGTTGATAATACCCCCACTAAGAAGGCCATATTTTCATCAATGTTTCTCCGCGCCCTTAGGATCGCCAGTCCGGAATACATCGATGCCGAATTGGAAAAAATCAACGGTATTGGAAGTGATTTGTGTTATCCATCTGCGTTTATGGAATCTTGTCTCAACAAGGCAAAACGAACTTTCTATCGTGTCAATATTAACACTCGTACTTTGTCAAAAAATATTTTAGTACTTCCATTTTTCCCGGGCTTTTTAGGCATTGCTAATGTACTTAAACTTTTGGATATTAATGTAGTATTTTCATATAACAATATTGTGAAAAATATCATAGTAAAAAATAGCCCTACCAATAATTCAGGCATTATCTATAAAATTGGTTGTAAACAATGTGATTCCTTTTACATAGGTCAGACGGGAAAGGATTTGCACACACGTATAAAACAGCATCAATATTCCGTTAGAACAGGACAGTTGTCCAGTGCCCTTTTTGTCCATTTGTCAGAGTTAGCCCACTGTATTGATTGGAATAATGCTTCAGTTTTATTCCATTCAAGCAACATTGTTAATAGAAATATTCTTGAGTCTGCCATTATCCAACTTTCAAATAACTTCAACATAAGCAAAGGTCTTTTTCAACTCGATCCTGTTATGTTGAATTCCTTTAAAACAGATTTAGATAAGAAGTGTAAAACATTAAATCTTTGGTAAACTTGTCTTCTACTTTATTAACTTTTAATTTGCATTTTATTTTTTTTATATATATCGAAACCTGACCATAGGCAGCATTGTGTTAAAACCCGGACAGAGTTCCAGTATAAATTTGTATTTTTATAATCCATTTGATCTTGTGCTAAAAATCGATTAACTTTTAATTTGCATTTTATTATTTTTTTTTATATATATCGAAACCTGACCATAGGCAGCATTGTGTTAAAACCCGGCAGAGTTCCAGTATAAATTTGTATTTTTATAATCCATTTGATCTTGTGCTAAAAATCGATATTTTTCCTTATAAATCTGTACGCCTCACTGGTAATCTTTTAAGGTTTTAATTTTTAATTTTTTATAATTTTTTATTATTTTTACTTCTCTGTTTATTGTATATATATGTATGTATGTATGTATGTATGTATTTGTATATATAGATATGTATGTATATATATATATATATATATGTGTGTGTGTGTGTGTATGTATGTTATTTATTTTTTCTTTTTTCTTTCTGTAACCTATATATAGGCTTAACCTTTTTATGTACTTCAGTGTTCCTGAGGATGTCATTAGACGAAAGCGCTTGAGCACCATTTTGTGTTTCCTTTCCTTCGTGGTTTTATTCATCATAAATATTTTTCACGTGGTACCTTCGTGAAATAATTTTCATATATATATATTATATATATATATATATATATATATATATATATATATATGAAAATTATTTCACGAAAGTAACACGTGAAAAGTATTTATGATGAATAAAACCACGAAGGAAAGGAAACACAGATGGTGCTGAAGCGCTTTCGTCTAATGACATCCTCAGGAACACTGAAGTACATAAAGAGTTACAACCTATATATAGGTTACAGAAAAAAGAAAAAAAATCTCTCTATATATATATATATATATATATATATATACAATAAACGGAAAAACAAAATTAAAGGATTGTGGAAGGGGGCACACAAATTTATAAGGAAAAACTATCGATTTTTAGCACAAGATTAAAAGAATTGTTTCCAACCAATGTTATAGATTAAAAAAAAAAATTATATATACACAAATTTTATACTGGAAATCTGCCCGGGTTTTAGCACTCTGCTCTTTTTGTATTAAAAAAAAAAAAAATTGAACAATTATCGATTTTTAGCACAAGATTAAAAGAATTGTTTCCAACCAATGTTATAGATAAAAAATAAAATATATATACAAATTTATACTGGAAATCTGCCCGGGTTTTAGCACTCTGCTCTTTTTTTGTATAAAAAAAAAAAAATTGAACAATTATCGATTTTTAGCACATCAAAAGAATTGTTTCCAACCAATGTTATAGATAAAAAAAATAAAATATATATATAAATTTATACTGGAAATCTGCCGGGTTTTAGCACTCTGCCCTATTTTTTGTATATAAAAATTGAAAAATAAAAGTTAGTGGCATACAAATTTACCAAAGATTTAGCGTTCTACCTTTCTTATCTAAATCTGTTCTGAAGGAATTCAAAACAACAGGATCGAGTTGAAAAAGACCTTTGCTTATGTTGAAGTTATTTGTTAGTTGGTTTTATTCATCATATATATATATATATATATATATATATATATATATATATATATATATATATATATATATATATATATTATATACAGCATAGACAAAATAGCTAAGAGGGATTAACGAACAGTTAACAAGCACTAATTGAATGAAAAAGATATTTTAACAAGATGTGGTTCTATTTCATTTCTAGGAAATTGTTTAAGCAAAAGAAATTTGATCATAAAAATATTATCAGCCTCTTTTACCCTGTAAATTTTAAACATCTTCCGACCTTACTTAAAACAATTGGAATTAGCATAGTCTTTAAGTACAAAAATACTGTTAATTCTTGCCTAATGAAGAACAGCCCACATAATGCAGCTCGCTCAGTCTACTCGATTGGATGTAAACAATGCGAGACTCGCTTTATACAGGTCACATTGGGAAAACTTTAGACGTCCAAGTAAAACAGAATAAAAAACGTGTGTAGGACGTCAAATAATCCTAATGCATTGTTTAACCATATGTATTAATATAATCATAGTATTAATTGGGGGAGGTCTAAAAATGGGGCAGTCTTAAATTCTTGTTAAAAATAAAGACTTAACTCAAAAGAACATTCTGGAATGTGCATTTATCAATTTTATAAATAATTTTAATAACATTTTGGTAATGTATAAAATAGAACTCACAATGGTGCCCCTGAGATCTTTATGCTACACACAGACCGTGCATGGAACAAGGAACTCGTCTGGGAAAATTAAATCCACTATAGTTCGAATAAGTAATGGTAAATGACCAATACTATAGTTTTTTTTTTCATGATGTTAGCCCGACGTGGGGAACGGGTAACTCCCAAAGAGGTCCCAAATTATAGCATCCCTCACCAGCTATCTGTCAAGCAGATAGGATCCAGCTTTGGGACAGGATTTAGGGTTTACAGCTACACCTAGCCGAGTTACCCGTTGCATTGCCCACGTCGTGCTAACATCATGAAAAAGAAAAACTATAGTGTTTGTCAATTACCATTACTTATTTGAACTATAGTGGATTTAATATTCCCAAGACAGTTCCTTGTTCCATGCATGGTCTATGTGTAACATATATATATATATCGCAGATGGGCTTATTTCTAGGGAACCTCAATTTAGAGATAAAGAGAAGAACCACAACATAAATATACGTTTCAGTGGCGTACTAAGGGGGGTGTGAGGGGGGAGGTCCGCCCAGGGTGACAGCCAGGAGGGGGCTGCCATCGGGAGAATTGAAATACCAGTACAAGTTTTCAAACCAAATGAAAAATTCGCCAAAGTAAGAAAAAAAACATTTTTAAATGTTCAAACTATTACAACAGCTTAATGTTAATTTCCACTATAAAATAAATTTTTATTTTTATTGGCAATACAAAATTTACAAACGAAAAATTAAATATTTGATAAAAATTACATCGAAAGGCGAACGTTTGTTGACGTTTTAGTCATCAGTTTGTTGAGCATAGCCAGCTGGCTGTAACTGACATTCCAAGTCTTGTTCACTTTACACTGTGACTCCACATACATGAGGTATGTTTCATTAAATAATTATGATAAAGCATAAAGTGCTGGTGTTTATAATAATATCATGGTACTTATACCAGTGTCCAGTAATTTTTGACAATGTGGTATCATAGTGATGTTTAAGTGTTTATAAATGCATCGTCGTGATGTTATAATACTCGGTAAATGCATCGTCGTGATGTTATAGAAACTCATGTTTATGAATGGTGGTCCCTGTGACTACTGGTTATCAGTAAAAAGACACAGGAAAGTCACACTTTGCACAAAACTTTAGACTTGACTTTTTTCCTACAACCATGACTACTGAAGTAACGATGATGTGTATGACTGAGTTTTTTATGATGACTATGTGGTGATCTTACGATGGTGGTGGTGATATGACTGCATGATTTTTTTAATGAACACATGGTGATGTTAACACCAAACACTTTGGTTGTTGCAACAGAAGAAGAACTTCGGACGTATATTCCAAATTTGACTCAGATTTTCAATGAATTCTCTGATGAAGATATCAATGTGGAAATTGGACGACTTCGGAGGCATTTGGAAGCTGCCAAAATCAGCGTTGAAGAGGCAAAGAAATGGACAGCATTGCAGTTTCTGGAGTTTATTGTGAAATGGGATTTTTGTGAATCTTTGCCAAGCTTGTCACTATGTTTGAGATTCTTTTTGACTGTCTGTGTGTCTATTGCTTCATGTGAAAGAAGTTTTTCGAAATTGAAATTGATAAAAAATTTCTTTCGCTCGACCATGAGTCAAACAAGATTGACAAATCTGGCTTTACTTTCAATTGAACATGAATATGCAAAGAAGGTGAATTATGATGAGGTCATTGATCAATTTGCAGAAATTAAGGCTCGAAAGCAGAGACTGTGAATCCTCTCTATTTACCTTTGAAGAATAGGCTGAGTGTTGAGACTGGATTTCCTGCGTTTTTTGTATAAAATAAAATGCAGTATTACCTGGTCACTGACTGAATTTTTAATGTCCTGCATTTTTCTTATTTCCAATTTGCTTATGACAGTACTGAACTGTTTAAAAATCTACTTGCAAACATAATATATTTTTCTGTGTGTTTAAATTTTAAAATTACTTATGGGGGGTGCCAAAGGAAGGATCCGCCCCGAGTGCCAAATACTTTAGGTACGCCCCTGATACGTTTATTCAATAGGTTTTATTCAAGTTGGTTACAGTGTCAACTTTGTAACTGCAAATACTTTTAATTTTTAACTGTAATTATTTTTCATTTTTACCTACAGAAGATGGAAATCGTAACTTGAAACGTCTAGCGATATTCAATATATATATATATATATATATATATATATATATATATATTATTTTCTCTCGAATTCAATCTTTATATTTATTTATTTATTTATTTCTATTTAATTCTATTTAATTCCATTTATTTCTATTTATTTACGAGGTAGGTGTGTTCTCCTTTACCTGTCTCTGAAATGGAAGGAACAACCGATGTTGAATCATTAACGAAATGTCTCCAATCTTCTCGGGGACATTTCCCTTAACGAAGTTAATTATCATTGTTGCGTTTCAAAAATAAATCAATAATTGAAGTAATTATTTTAAATAAAGACATTTTTAAAGTCAATTTATGAATATTTTTTTGGGGAAAAAAAAGGATTTAATTCAAATGTATTTTAATCTGGGTATGAAAGAGAGAGAGAGAGAGGAGAGAGAGAGAGAGAGAGAGAGAGGATTGACAAAAAGTAAATAGATTTTTTTTTAATATAATAAAAGTTAGTAAATAATAACAGATTTGTTGAATTGTTAAATTAGTTTGACTTTCGCCCGAATTGTTTATTCTGACGTAGGTCAAGTTTGTTGTCCTATCTTGAGACCTACCTCTTAAGATGAAATTTGAATTACAATCCACCAAAGAAGTCTGAAATTACAAAATCTTTGTTCGGACTCGATCTTACGATGTCCTGATCAGCAGTCCAGCGTCTCAATCAATAGGCGAACCAGGGTACCCATTTATATACCAACCAGTTTTTCTAAGGAAGGAGGAACAGCTGGGCGAGCTGCACGCCCCCTGCCCTCGCCAGGAATCGAACATGAAGCCGATGGATTCGTAGTTAGTGATGCTAACCTATATAATATATATATATATATATATATATATATATATATATATATATATATATATATATATATATACAGGGTGGGTAAAAAAAGTGACCCATTAGAGGTAAACTGTCATATTAAAAAAAGTAAAGGGAGTAGAGCTCCCAAACTTCATAGATGCTTACCTTAGCATGTTGTTCGTCTTAATTGAGAAGGTGTCGATGTGTCCCACTTCCTGCTCAACGCAGTCCTCCAAACGTGGATGCCACTGATCAATACACCTGTTTACATATCGTTGAGACACCTTCTCCCAGCCGAGCAGAATTCTTTCCCGTAGTTCATCTATGTCTCTTATATTGGTACCAGGGATGTAAACTTTGGACTTCAGGGTTTCCCAAACACCATAATCTAGTGGTGAAAGATCGGGGCTACTAGCCGGCCACATATTGGGTTCGATAAAATCCGGAATGTGACAGTTTGGCGTGCTCTGTGAGCAGGGGCTCCATCTTGTTGGGAAGTATATCTTTCACTCTATCTAACTGATATTCGACGAATTAGTGGTGAAAGATATACTTTCCAACAAGATGGAGCCCCTGCTCACAGAGCACGCCAAACGGTCACATTCCTTGAGAACGAAACACCGGTTTTTATCGAACCCAATATGTGGCCGACTAGTAGCCCCAATCTTTCACCACTAGATTATGGTGTTTGGGAAGCCCTGAAGTCCAAAGTTTACATCACTGGTACCAATATAAGAGACCAGATGAACTACGGGAAAGAATTCTGCTCCGCTGGGAGAAGGTGTCTCAACGATATGTAAACAGGTGTATTGATCAGTGGCGTCCACGTTTGGAGGCCTGCGTTGAGCAGGAAGGGGGACACATCGAGCAACTTCTCATTTAAGACGAACAACATACTGAGGTAAGCATCTATGAAGTTTGGGAGCTCTAGTCCCCTTACTTTTTTTAATATGACAGTTTACTTCTAAGGGGTCACTTCTTTTACCCACCCTGTATATATATATATATAAGAAGTGCTCCAATTTCTGTCTGTATAAAAATGCTTCCACGGATTAAAAATCTGTAAATGAGTTTGGAAAAATCAAGAAAAATAAGAAACCATAATATTTACCAGTAACATGCGATCGTTGGCAACAAATTCGTGACACACTAAACAGCTAGACTGATTTACACATAGATAGATAGATAGGTAGACTGATTTACACATAGATAGATAGATAGACTGATTTACACATAGATAGATAGATAGATAGACTGATTTACATATAGATAGATAGATAGATAGATAGATAAACTGATTTACACATAGATAGATAGATAGATTGATTGATCGATAGATAAATAGATAGCTAGACTGAAATACACATGATAGATAGATAGAGCGAGAGCTAAAAGATAACTAGACTGATATACACATAGATAGATAGACTAATATAAACATAGATAGATAGATAGATAGATAGATAGATAAATGTGGCACTATTTTATGACAACCAATAATTGAAAAATATTTTAACATAATGGCACACTTCTTCGACAACATTTCGTGCTGTTTTGGAAACAGGTCAACAACTCAAAATTGTTTATTAAAATTGTCGTGGCGTGTATTTGGAAATTGAATTTTCGCCTCATTTCCATTTTTGCACGTGGGACATTATTTGTGATTTTATATGCTTTTTCTGTTCATTCCTCTCTCTCTCTCTCTCTCTCTCTCTCTCTCTCTCTTTAAACGCGAAGTGGTACAGATCTTCCTGCCTATTAATCTCTCGGTTCGAATGGGAACCCTGACATCACTCTATAAGATGGGAATTTTCCCCATTTGTTTTCAATCTTCGCGAGATTTCTTCGAACACTTCTTCGAAAACCAATTTTAAATGCAGATTACAACTTTTCAAATTACAAAATTTAGTTGATGAATTGAATTGTCTTTCTGCATTTTGGGCCTACCAGAAAACCCTGCAATGGAAAGAAGTAACATTCTCTTTCAGACGTGCAGTCCTTCACGAAATGCATTCTCTAGTCTCTTTGAGAAAAAGTCTTTAGTTAATTTCTCTAGAACAATGCAATGAAGTACTAACGTAACTCTATCGTTTATTAAAGTATATGTTTTAATTCTTTTAATAAGTTAATAATAGTGTTTAAAATTAATTTCTATATAAAAAATGCGTCCGTTTAGAAGATTTGAAGCCCAAAAAGGACCAGACAATAAATAGAATCCAAACAAAGACTATGAAGAAGGTTACGTCGTGGCCATGTCGTTGTGATCTGCCTCCCGTATATGACCACGGACCTACTGTATATACACATTTCTTCGATGGGACATCCTATCGACAGTTTTATTACTTAACTTAAGCTAACTTAACCTAGCGTAATCTAATTGTACCTAACCTATGCTATAATCTAATCTAACCTAACTCGCAGGACGTTTGTCGATATAAACTGTCTTGTAGTACGGCCGTGATCATCGAAGTTAAGCGACGATGGGTCTAACTAACAGTTGGATGGGATGCTGTCCTCTGCGATCGAATGATGTAGTGACTCATTACTCGGATTCCACGTTAAGATATACTGTAGTTTCCCTTGATCATATAACCTTGGCTGTTAGTGTAGAAGCCAAATCATTCATTTATTATCAGTTGCTACACGTTAAGAAAGGATAGACAGACAAACAGACAGACAGACAGACAGATAAAAAGATAAATTGCCAGAATTGTTCATATGAAAAACTTTTGAATAATGATAATATTTTGCTTCGCTCAACCTTCTCTGTAAGGAAATGTCCTACGTAAGGAAATGTCCTCCGTATGGAAATGTCCTACAGCATTTCGTAGAATCCGAACAGCTACCTACCAAGGAAACTTCATAGGGAATCACTTTAATCACTGAAATCTGGAGTCCGGGCAGAGGCTCGAGCCCAGTTCCTACAGATTAACAGCCCGACGCTGTACCACTAGATTACTATAGTGGTTAAGAACTTTCGACCATCAATGTTCACATAATAAGAGAACCGCAGGGAAACCGCAAAGGAAGTGCCCTTGAGTACCCATTTACAGGGTGGTCATGAACTTGAAATTCCTCCGATTTGTTCCGATGTCCCGTTTCGACAAAGACGATTCTCAGTGTAAATTTTTCCTTTTAAAAACCCGGTCTTTGAAACCCTCCCTACGCATCGTGAGGAGTCTCATTTGAGTCCTTTTGAATACTGGAAAAAGGGGCTTCAAAAGTAGTTCTGGAGACTCTGAAGCTGCAGGAAAAAGGACAAAAATTAACAAAAATAAATAAATAAAAATAAATACAAAAATATTTAGAAATTTTTTTAAAAGAAAAACTAAAAATTAAAAACACAGAGAGAGAGAGAGAGAGAGAGAGAGAGAGAGAGAGAGAGAGAAGAGAGAGAGAACACCAAAATCGATAAAAAAAAAACAAAAAAAACCAGGGAAGTATATTTTCAAATATTTTAATTAGTATTTCCTTATTTATAATTTTAATTTTTTAATTCTAGTTTTTAATATAAAACATTTTATTATATAATTTGACTTTCGGTTTCTTTCATATAAAAGGAGTTAGTTAAGGATTAACTATTTTTTACATTTAATCTCAGATAAAAAAAAAAAATGGTTTTACAGTTTTGTAAATTAAAAAAAAAAAAAAATGTTAAAAAAAGAAAACTGCAAAAGACATTAATAATAATAATTAGGCATCTTCCATACCTAAATTATATAAAAAAACAACTTTATACTCAAAGTTCTTAGTCGATAATTGTAAAATTGGGGGTTGTTTTTATTTATTTATCTTTTAATTTCCTATATAAACTTCGTTTTAAATCTCTGTTTTTTATTCATGGCCATTTTGAAACGTAAACATAGATTTTCTGCCAAGTCTTTTCTTTCACGCGTATTGTATAAATTTTCACTCTTGATCGCACTTCTGAAAGCACCTTAAATTATGCATCAAAATGATAAGGTGAGAATGGCGAAAATTGCCCGCAAATAAAAATGACAAATAGTCTTCCCCCAAACAACCACTTTCAAATCTATGTACACGCGATGCATTCATGCATGAGTCTCCAAGTCTCAACCAACAGACAAGGGATATATATATATATATATATATGTGTGTGTGTGTGTGTGTTGTCGCACGCTTCAAAACAGACCAGTCTTTACAGTTCGCATTCAGCTGTTAGATTTAAGCATATTTGGGTTGTTTGGGTTGTTTGAGTCGCTTCGTGATGTATAAGACAGAAGGTGGGCAATTATTTCTTCCGAAGGGGCCATTCGAAAAAACTGGGCGGTGATT
This sequence comes from Bathynomus jamesi, assembly GCA_023014485.1. Classification (NCBI taxonomy): domain Eukaryota; kingdom Metazoa; phylum Arthropoda; class Malacostraca; order Isopoda; family Cirolanidae; genus Bathynomus; species Bathynomus jamesi. Next base: position 476,909 of record JAJOZX010000918.1, on the reverse strand, counting down.
GCTGTAAGGTAAACCTGCGCACCAACTGAAATTTAGAGGTCGTAAATAATTACAGTGTAAAAGTACTGTACGAGACATTAACGAGTTATTTCTAACACTTTTTCATACGTGCAGACCAAAGTCTCTCGGCAAAAAGGAACCGTAAGTCAAACTCAATCAATTTTTGTTACTTTGGGGTGGGGGGTGGGGGGGTCAGTTTGTTTTAAGAATTTTTCGGCGACAACTTATACCGGATAAAATCTCATGAAAGGATCCGGTCCACGGTTATTATATTTTACCCCACTCTGATTTAAGGCTATTATGACTCCAAGTAACACCTTAAAATATACAAAATTTGTGTACCGTTCTCACCCCCCAACCCCACGCCCGTCCCACCATCACCACCACCCCAAAACAAAAACCGACAAATTAATTGCAAAAATAAAGTAAAAAAAAAATAAAGGATCTCTTTAATTTTAAATTTAAGTCAATTTCTAAAAAACAAATATGTATACTTGCTCCATTTTACGAAAAATAGAACGACCCCCGAATTCTCAAATCCTTTCTAAAAATAGGACAAATGTTGGGTTTATCTCTATAATAATTGTGCTGAAGATATTCTAAGCTTTGGTAACATTCTAATGCATGTTTGCAGCAGTTATCCATAGTATATATCTATATATATCAACTGATAGATAAAAATGTACATGAAATGGTGTTAAGAAAGACTAACCCATTTTACTATCTTCAAAACCTCTAATAGTTGGGTTTAATGTGGTCCTTTGGTGTAAAAGTTTCTATATACTAATATATATATATATATATATATATATGAAAGAGTTGTATGAAGCGATAATTGTATCAAGAGAAATTCTGCTTACAGAGAAGAGGGGGTTTTCTTGTATAAAAACCGGATGAGTCAGACAAGAATTGTATGAAAAACAGCTAAATTTTCTTTCTTTAGACAAATTAAGGACGGGAGACCAAATATACACGAGTGTTATGGTAAAGCCTATAACTTATAAGGAATCCCAAGGCATCTCAAGGCATCCAAGCCTATAAGGCATAAAAATATGTATAAAAAAGCTAGTTGCATCACAAACAGTTTCATCAAACAATAAATATACTAAAATACAGTGTATATCAATTGGTATTATAAATGTAAAGTAGAAGTATGGGGTTTCAATAAAAGGTTGACGAGAAGTGGGTAAAAAGTTGATGAAAATTACAGACCCGAAAATCCCTTTCTGTCGTTATATGCCAGAAGGCGATAGCTCGAAAAACTGTATTTTGAGTAGGTCTTAAACTGATTTTATTCATTTTACTTTTCTGTCCAACTCTCTAATGCGACGGTTAATCGGTATTCTCAATCTTTCATCTACTCAACCGGTCAACTCTGGGACAGCCTTCCTCAATCCATCTTTCCCCCTATCTAAGACCTCCAATCTTTCAAAAGCAGAGCGTCAGGGCATCTCGAAAATTCTGGTAGTTGATTCTGGCTCTTTCGTTCTCCTTCTTTGAGGGGGGTGAGGGTCATTTCTTCGGGCGTTTACCCTTGGCCTCACCTTTCTCCATAAAATAATTCTCAACTAAAAGAAAACAAATTTTGCCAAGGAAGCATCTCAAGTTATTGCGTTTTCATATGAAACAACCGCAGCAAAAATGAAAAGTAGGAGGAAACATTTCTAGAAGTTGTATGACAAGACGAGCATAGAAATCCCTTATAGTTTATACAATCGAGCCTTTTATTAAAAAGAAATAAAAGTTATAAAATCTGAGCATCGGATAAAATGAACCCATCAAAAACATCTAACGACATAATTTCCCTGTTTATCATTAAAAACAAAACAAAACCCGCGCGACCCCATGTCCATACAGCAAAATAATAATAATATAATAATAATAATAATAATAATTAAATAAAACCATAGCACACGTAAAGCATAAATAAGAGAGGCGAACAGTTATGGAATAAGTTTGTCTGAATGGTAAGACATTAAATTGAGCGCACAGTAGGAAATAGGCTAATAAAAACCTCATATTTTACTTTCGTCGGAGTCAGCGATGACGTATTTTGAGTTGGTTCTTCCAGCCATGAAATTAGAACGAACTTTCGGTCGGAATTATTTCAACTGAGAAAGAAAGTGCAATTCATGAAAACTGAAACGAACAACTCCGAATTTTAAAGCCCTCCATTATTTTCGAAAGCATTAATTTTATTGGTATTCATGTGAGGGAATACCAATAAAGATTGTAATTCATTTATAGTCGGAATTTCGAAATTGGCGCATACTTATTACCATAACTGTTAAATGCAGGGTGATTCACTCGATCGTAGCTCCAGAGTATCGCTAATATATCCGTTGCGGGGCTACCAGCGAGTGAATCACCCTGTACTACAGCGTTAAAAGTTTCGTAATAATAATAATAATATTGATAATAATGATAATAATGATATTAATAATGATAATAACAAGAAGTAAAACTAATTATATAAAATTAAAGCTGTAAAATTTTTTAAAATAACACCTTAAAATATGATCAAATAATTTCCATTTAAAACACCCCTTTTTATATAAGTTACAGTTTCCCACTTACAGTATTACAGTAATAGAAATAAATGAACAGTAAATGTCTTTAAATAATCCATTTAATTAATAAATAGCTCCTTTGTAACTTCTCCTGAAGGTCTGAAGAAAAAGTTGGGCGGACTCCGAGGGTGTCTTTCCCTGTACATGGGAATGCTTTCTGTGATACACGTTTTATTGTCTATTTTACTCCCCGTAACAACGGCCACTCCCTACCCCCCCCCCCTCTTCCTAACGAAATTTTGGGTTTGGAGAGTCCCCATTTTTCACTTGTACCTATTTTCTTTTTTCTTTTTTTATACGAGTGCTTTTTCTTGCAACTTTTTGCTTTGTTTTCTTCACATTTAATCTCTCTCTCTCTCTCTCTCTCTCTCTCTCTCTCTCTCTCTCTCTCTCTCTATTTATCCGTCTATCTATCTATCTATCTATCTATCTAGCTATCTATCCGTCTATCTATTTATCTATCTATCTATTTGATTTACACGTTATATAAAAATAGGCGAATAAAAATAAAACACGAGGAGGAACCCTAATTTTTTTTTGTAATATTTGTATTTTTATTCAATTAAAAACCCGTATTAATATTTAATTTTGATTCGAACAGTGTATTATATGTTCATTATTTATATGTAATATTTCTTATTGGAGCAACATGCGAATGAATTGGGTTTGAAATTTTCCGCCAAACTATTATAAAATATTATAGTAACTTCCCACGTAATCCAATAAGTTTCTAATGTATTGTATGTACAGTAGAAAGACTTTATCGGGTGATTTTGTAAACATCTGACAATTTAAAATGTTTTTATTTTTTTTATTAACTCAAATAAAAGCATGAGATTTTTACTGTACCTTCTCCACATATGGGGAATTAGTCCCCTATTGCAAAACATGCTCTATATGTTGGTCTTTCGGCTCATTAACTCTTTGAGTACGAAAAAAAATAAAATTTTGCACTACTCTGGACAGTGTTGAAATCTGAGAAATTTCTTGTTCATTTGATGCTTTTAGTTCTTCTGTTGTGTGTAGATTCTGTTTAAACACTCTACCTTCTAAATGACCTGACAGATAAAAGTCACAGGGGTTTAGATCTGGTGATATTGGTGGCCGTAATATTCCTTTATCATAAACCACACAAAATTTGTTGCACAGGACTCTTCCGTCGAAAGTATCGTGTAAGTAACGTGAGATAAGAGGACATCACAGAGCATGTTTTGCATTAGGGAACTAATTCCCCATATGTAGAGAAGGTACAGTAAAAATTTTATGCTTTTGTTTCAGTTAATAAAAAAAAATACAAACCTTTTGAAGGGTCAGATATTTAAAAAATCACCCGGTAATATATGAACAAAGTTAAAACTTCTGATGTAGAGAAGCATTTTCATAAAGAGCGTGCGCTCGACCTTATTAGCGCAGAAGACCAAAAACAGCGGTTCTCAAACTTTTTTTCTTCCGTACCCCTTGAATTCTTTCACGGATTTTCTGGATTTTCGAGAGAGAGATAGAAGATTTTTACTTTCTTTACGACCGTGTGAGTCGTGGCCGTTTGTTAATGGCATATAAAATTAAAAGGGTTATATTTTCAGGACCCCTTCGCGTACCCCTCCTGGGGGTACGCCGTGTTTAAGGAACAGTTTCACATGCCATCATTTTTTTCTACAACAAACTTTGGAAACAGAAAAGAAGATTGAATATGGTTTGTATTTATATAAGTTATCCAATAAATGGTTTCTTCCAGTTTTTTGGTTTCTACAGGGTGTTCAAAAGTCACGTAAGTGAATATGGTTATAATTAATCATTTAATCACTTGCGTGATTTTATGAACACCCTGTATAATTAGGCGGGAGGGTCAGAAACTGTCACTGTGTTCAGGCTAATAATGCACTTCATTGGGCAAACTCTTGGATTATTTATTATTATCATTTGACTTCCTTACGTAGTAAATAAACTGGATCTTATTGATTTTGTCTAAAAAGCTTCCAAGCTTTCAACGGCATATTCAGATTAGAATACTGTGAATATACGAGTATTAACGTCATATCAGATATTAAAATTGTACAAAAGAATATTGAAAAATACCGTAAAACTTTATGTAATTTGTATTCTTTTTCCTAAATAAAGTTTTTGAAGTTTTTGACTATTACGAACATCATCGGGAGTCGAACACCTACCCTAAATGTTTTCACTTCGCTTAGTTTACATAACATTCACTGTAAACCCCCCAAAAAAAAGTCGTGTCTAAAATATTTTTTAGTCGGCATCACGTCGCTATATCATCTAAACAACGGTTGTTTCCAAAATATCATATAAAATGTTTATATACGCTTTCATAACCTCATTTTAAACGTTCAGTAAAAATAAAACCACCCGCTTAAAGCCATTTTATGAACGACGAACGTTCATAAAAGCGCTAAGTAAAACGGCTCAAAAGTATTTATATATAAATTTTTGTTTGTACGGAAATGATATTTTAAGCTTAAATGAAAGAACGTCCTAAAACCACCTGCAAAAACCACCTTCTCCTCCTCGAAATAAGTTCATTTTTCTCGTCTATATAAAACGTCCTCAATGAATCGGTCGTTTATGGGGACTGCTTTTTTTTTTTTTTTTTTTTTTAATAATCTCAAAAGTAGCGTTCCTTTTCCCTTTGAAATGAGTGGAAGCAGCTGCCTCCACGCCTCTTCTTTATTAAAACGAATCCATTAATCCTCGTCAATAGTTAGTCACGTGACTAAAATAGATTTTTGGTTTTTTTTTGTACTTTGGGTGGGCGGGTGGGTGAGGGAAGCGCCCAAAAAACATCCTTTTTTTTATTCCTCTCTCTTTTTCCTTTTTGACTTTCGTTTCGACCTTAAAATGTCTTTCTTGATCTTTCCAGGGCTCTTGTGTAAGTTAAAAAAGGGCTCCTCCCCCTTGACATATTACTCTGTCCTCCATTGTGAATTACGGATGTAACAACTTAAAAGTTTAAAAACATTTCCTATTTACTGTTGTTATTCATGAAAAATAACTTTATATACGCATTTGATTGGTATATAACTTAACGAACTTACAGTAACCATTACTTGAGCAGCCACACAAATGAAACGAGTAAATAAATCCTTCATATAGGACTTTTGAATTTATTATACGATTCCTCTTCGTCCCCTAAAGAGTTATAATAAACTCCAAAGTACTCGGAAGGATTGTTTTCTATTTCACTCAGATGAATTTTACAATAATGACGTCTTTATAATTCTAAATTCATCTCTTATCCTTGTAAAAAAAACAAATAATCTTGTAAAAAATGAATTACGTCGTTTTCTGTGTAATAACGATTTTTACAACAACCGTAAACTATAATAAAATAAATTAAATTGCGTATTTTCATGTACCCCTAGAAACAAATATAACGATATATATATATATATTATTTTTTTTTCTTAGCTTCAGCCCCCATTCCCATCCCCCCTAGAATGGAGAAAGAGTGGGGATAGGGATGGCCTTTGATAGAGGGGTTTTAGTTCTCTGCTTTTGCTTTAGGTTTTCGTTAAACTACGAAATTAAATAAGATTTACGACTTAATATCCTCCAAAATAGTGACTTACGAGACCCGGGGCGAGATTAGCATCTGATAAAGGAGAAAACCGCAACCGCGATAGGATTATGTTTTCCGTCAGCAAATTCTAATTTTGACAATATTCCAGAGTCGGCGCTTATAAACATGTTAAATAAACGCAATTTAAATGATAATTTGTTTTTCTTTTTCAATTAGTTGGTGGTGTTTCGAGCGTCAAACTAAATATTTTGTTGGAAAAAAGATGTAACCTTTGGTTAGCTTCCGCCCGAATTGTTCATTGTGACGAAGGTCAAGCTTTTCACTCCACCTTAGACCTACAATTTAACGTGGAATCCGAACCACGCCCCATCAGCAGCCCAACGTCTTAACCACTAGGCCACCTAGGGTACCCATTTATCTACCAACCACTTTCTTTATTATGTGGAAGGATGAACAGCTGGGTTTTGCTGCGCGCCGGGTGCCGTCACCGGGTCTCGATCCCGGGGCCGATGGTTTCGTAGTCAGCGACGCTAACCACTACACCACCGAGGCGCATATACATATATATATATTATATAAATAAACTTCTAAATTCGAAAGCTGCATTAAATACTCGGAACGTGGATGAACCCAAATAATGAGATAGAGAGAAGCAGGACACGATATTAACTCGTTTGTTAATTAAATAAACATATGTTAACTCGAACGCTTTTTCCATAATTCTTTCACCCCATTAGTGACAATTACATTTTTTTTTTCCAACCGGCGTTGCAGAATGGTTTTTTTGGGGTGGGTGGGGTGACTAGGGTGGGAATGGGGGTGAGATGAACCCTGTTCAGAACACCCGGAAACTAGTGTATCTCTATCTGTATATAAATGTTTGAGAGGAGTTTCTAAATTGGCAATATTCGTTATTAAGTAGGTCGTTTAGGGAAACTCGGGTTTGTTTAATTAGTCGCTTGTTTGTGTGGATTGCGGTGAACATAAGTTGGGGTGCTTAATACGAAATTACACTTTTATCTATACTGTATGTGTGATATGCTCTCTCTCTCTCTCTCTCTCTCTCTCTCTCTCTCTCTCTTGATACTTTCATTAGACGAAAGCGCTTGAGCACCATTTTGTGTTTCCTTTCCTTCGTGGTTTTATTCATCATATATATATATATATATATATATATATATATATATATATATATATATGATGCTAACCCACAAGAAAAAAGAAAAACGATTCCAAGGCCTTTCGTGTATTCAGAGCTACACCTCGTCAGGGAATATGTGTGTGTGTGTGTGTGTGTAAAACTTAAAATTAAGCCTCAGTACACTTATTGACAGTGAAATCAACTTAACGAAAACGTAAAGTGGAAAAGTAAAAAAAACAAAAACAATAATAAAATAAAACATTAATAACTTAAAAATTATAATGAGAAATTAACGACTTTCTCCTATTCGATTAAAAAAAGTAGCACTCATTTTAATCTTGACGAGGGCACGAGGGAAAAGCCGAAACTTCAAATTCTAAATTAGTTTTACGAAAGAAAAATTGGCTTCTCTTTATTTTCAATTTGTTGTCATTTTTTTTTTTTTTTTTTTTTTTTTAACAGTTGAAATTTAGTGTTTTCATTTACTCCTTCAACTCTGATGTTTATAAGAGATTTTGTAAACAAGGGAACTCGCACACACACACACACACACACTTATATATATATATATACTGTATATATATATATGTATACTCAATCTTTCATCTACTCAAATGGTCGACCCTGGAACAACCTTCCTCAATCCATCTTTTCCCCTGTCTATGACCTCCACTGTTTCAAACGTAAAGTGTTTCGCAGGCGTCTCGAAAACTTTGGACTATGATTCGGCTTTCTCCTTCTCCTTCTATTGGATAAGGGTGAATGCCTTGGCCCCTTCTTCCCGCATAATATATACCTTCATTTTCTTCAAACACGAAGGAGGGTTAATGAGACGGGAGGTAACACCACCAACCCATAAAAATTGGTATATCTCCATCATATCTAGCCTATATATATATTGGGTCCAACTGAATAACTGAGGAACAGCGGGACCATCACTGTCCCTCGTGTTCCGCTGCCCAATAAAAGTTGAAATTGTTGAGCTATCGTATGGCAATTATAGAAGTAAAATGTCACGTGTAATGTATGAAAGATGAAAGAGTTTAAATTTAAAGTTAAGTTTGTACGAAAAGATTTGCTTCACAGCATTACACTACAATAAAAGGTTTGATTCAATTTACATACATTACATTTTGTGAATGACTCTGTAAGCTTAAGAAATAATTCTTATAGTTTGCAGTATCAGTACCTTCCAGACTTTCAAAGTACAGGATGTCCCGTAATTCCCTTTACGCCAATGTTATATATATATATATATATTAGTGATGTAGCGGATGTCATTTTTTTCACATCCGCGGATGCGGATGCGGATGAGGATGTTTGATTTCAACATCCGCGGATGCGGATGCGGATGTCTACATTTTCGTTATTTTTTAGGATATATTCGAGATTTGTTGTGTTTAACGTATATAATAAGTTATTATATAGAGAGAGCTGTAGCTATAATGTAGTATAATTGATTAATTGTACAATAAATAATTGCTGTACTTTTCTCTGAACATATAAAATAATATCAAGCATCTAACTAATATAGAAATCAATTAGTGAATTCGTCTGCAAATAAATTCGTTATATTTTGTTGAGTTTCAGCCACAATTAGAAACCATAATTGTGTTACCAGGATGCGGGACGTGAACCCAACTCAAATGCACCCCACCGACCTCTTTCCCCAACCTCCACCCTTATAGAAAGAGATCTTTAATTAGCTTGATAACTATTTATATTAAGTTTAAAGTTTTATTAGGCATATTTATAAATGAGTAATTAAAATAAAGTAAACTAAGATGTTCAACGTTTAATGTTCAAACTTAATTATAGGAAGGTTATGCTTAAGGAACATTAATTTTTCTGCCTTTTCTGCTGCCAGTCTGTTTCTCTTTTCATCATATATTAATCCAGCACTGCTAAATAATCTCTCGCTTGGTACGTTTGTTGGAGGACAGGCTAAATGTTTCCTTGCAAGTTTACTCAAGTATGGATAGATATTCTGCGTATTTTTCCACCAACTAATAGGATTGTCACATGAAGCCAGGCGTTTTTCTTGGTGATAGATCTCGATCATTTTTACTACATCTTTTGACATCGCGTAGGTCTCGTCATTGCTGCTTGACTCAAGAAACTGAGAGACAGATTCTGTGATAGATTTGCTTGTTGAAGGTGTTGGTTCTGTCACTGAAACTTTTATTCTTTTGGTGGGTGGCGAAGCGACAGATTCAAGAGATTGAAGCTCTTCAACTGCTTTGCCAAGTGATGATTTAACTCGTTCTAATGTACTAGGTGAAAATAACTTAGCTTTGTAACGTGGATCTAAGTAGGTTGCAAGAGAGTAACTTCATACAAGAACAGCCTCTCGTCTTGTCGCTTGCATCACTTTTGCGCACAATGAACTAGTTCTATTAATATAGTAGAATTTGATAATTTCCGCTTATTAATGACGTTTTATCTCAACGGTCCACATCCGCACGACATCCGCAGTCCAAAGTGCGGATGCGGATGCGGATGCGGATGCGAGAAAATGTGCGGATGTTCCGCGGATGCGGATGCGGATGCGGATGTGACCTACATCACTAATATATATATATATATATATATGCACTAAAATCACAGAATAACACGTGATCTTATTAATAAGCAAACAACCACAGGGAAAAGGAAAAGGAAACACGAAGTCTGAGCGCTTTCGTGATATATTCACATCTTCAGGGAGAAACAAAAAATTGGCAGAGTTTACAAAGTAAATGAGTTAAATACACAAGCAATATATATATATATATATATATATACTGTATATATATATATATATACAGGGTGGGGCACGGGAATCAAGTGTTTTTGAATAGCTAGTAATCGGCCATTAGGAATGGGAGGGGCGTGCGGTAGGTAGCATTCCATTCCTGGGTTCATAGCATTTAACTTTAACTAACACTCACCTTTATCTTTCAGGTGCCATCATGGAGCAGTGGACGTTAGAACACCGCATGTTCGCGTATGATCATTTTGTTAGGAGTGGCGAGTCAGTGACAGCAGTTCAGCGTGCGTTTCGCCGCAGATTCAACATTCATCGAAATGACTCTGTTCCCGCTCGTGACACAATCTTACGTTGGGTTAACAATCTTCGAACAGGAGGCTCAATAATGAAAACAAAACCGAAGGGGCCGCAACGCACTGTGCGTACTCCAGAGAACGTTGAAAGGGTCAGACAAGCGATGTTACAAAGCCCAGGCCGCTCTGCTCGGAGACATTCAGCTGCACTCGGAATCAGCAATCGTACTGTTAGACGGATTTTGCATGAAGAATTACATTTTCACCCATACAAGTTAGCGATGGTGCAGGAATTGAATGTAAACGATTGCCCCCAACGACTGAATTTTGCACAGGAAATGCTTGCACTTTATGAGCAGAATGAAAACATGATGGTGGTAATGAGTGATGAAGCCCATTTCCACCTTAATGGGGCCGTCAACAATCAAAACTGTCGGTATTGGGCTGCTGAAAATCCGCGACAACTCCATGAAAAACCGCTGCATAGCCCTAAGGTTACAGTTTGGTGCGCGGTGGGAAAGTTTGGCGTCATCGGTCCCTATTTCTTCGAACAAAATGGGGTTACCGTACAAATAACATCTGGGCGTTACATTGAGATGGTGAACACCTTTTTCATCCCTGAGTTACGAAGAAGGCGTATTGCTCGTCGACATTTGTGGTTTCAGCAAGATGGGGCCACGCCACACACCGCCAGAGCGTCAATGGCTGTTCTTCGCCCCCTGTTTCCCAACCATCTCATTTCGAGATTTGGTGACATTGCATGGCCCCCTCGGTCCCCTGACTTGTCCACATGTGACTTCTTTCTATGGGGGTACCTCAAGTCACGTGTCTACGAGGACAAGCCCCGTACATTAGATGCATTGAAGGAAGCGATCCGTCAACAAATCATCCAAATCAACAGAGACCTGCTGGGAAGAGTGGAGGCCAATTTTCGTAAACGCCTTCAACAATGCGTCGACGGCCAAGGACATCATATGCCAGATATAATTTTCGGTACATGATTATTATGACATGAAATGCTATGTTCTTACGAATGTTGTTCTACCAATATATTTTCTTTACAAAAATAAATATCATTTTCCTGATTATTCCAAAAACACTTGGTTCCCGTGCCCCACCCTGTATATATTTCAGGATTAAAGGAAATTATGGACAACCCTGTATATTAAAACAAGGTAAAACCAAGTGCATACTTTTTAATTAACGATATAAATAACTTTAGAAAACGTGTAAACACAAGAACTCGCTTTGGAACTTCAAATTAGAAGTAAACTGTAAAATCTTGTAAAATGTACTGAATATCTTGAACAAAATTATTCATTGGCGAAGGTGTTGTTGACTGAAACGGCGTTTGAAATGATTCAACCTTTAAAATCTAAGAAACTACGAAGAATGTCGCTAAAGGAATATAATTCTTATCCACGAGACATAAGCCAATTACAATGACAGAATTAGCCAGTAAAATGACTCTCATATATATATATATATATATATATATATATATATATATATATATATATATATATATATATATATATGTTACAGTCAAAGTGTGTAACCAGCCATTTCGCGTTATGGTTGAAACCTTTAGTCATTTCGCGAAACGGCTGTTTCACTTGGCCATTTCGCGAAACGACTAAACTCTTCAGCCATTACGCGAAATGGCTGAAATTCCATTGAAGGCCCAGTTACGTCAACTGTATGCCCTTGACAATTGGTTAGGTTAAGTTGTGTTATTTTCGTTAAAATTAACGAAAATAACACAACTTAACCTAACCAATTGTCAAGGGCATACAGTTGACCTAATCGGGCATACAGTTGACCTAACCAGGCAAATGATCTTGTACGAAATTACCAAGGTGGAATTTCAGCCATTTCTCGTAATGGCTGAAGATTTTAGTCATTTCACGAAATGACCAAGTGAAATAACCATTTCGCGAAATGACGAAAAGTTTCAGCTATTACGTGAAATGGCTGGTTACACACTTTGACTGTATATATATATATATATGGAAAATACTCGAGGGTTGTGTCATTAATTTTAGAAATGAAATGAAAACAGTGGAATGAGAGAAGAGACAGATTCTGTACTGTCCCATCTGCAGTGGGACAGGGGAGGCCATGAAAGCGAGGATGGAAAACATTATGAGAATACACGGCCCAAAACTCTTCAAAATATTGCCCCATTGTGAATAATTTCAAGAACCACCTGGGCAGGAGTAGAGCGGAAACAAATTCCCTCCTCCACCAAATTCCGCAAATGAGGCAGAGGGGTTGACTGTAGGGCGATCCTGAACGGTTGTTCAAAACCATCATCAGGTATCATAAGCTAAGGTAAGATATGCTGTGTGTATATATATATATATATATATATAAGCAAACAACCACAGGGAAAAAGGAAAAAGAAACACGAAATCCGAGCGCTTTCGTGATATATTCACATCTTCAGGGACAAGAAAGAAATATTTCTTTCTATTTCTTTCTTGTCCCTGAAGATATGAATATATCACGAAAGCGCTCGGATTTCGTTTCTTTTTCCTTTTTCCCTGTGGTTGTTTGCTTATTAATAAGATCACGTGTTATTCTGTGATTTTACTGCATATATAACCTTTTGGTTAACCTTTTGGTTAGCTTCCGCCCGAATTGTTCATTCTGATGAAGGTCAAGCTTTTCACTCCACCTTAGACCTACAGTTTAACGTGGAATCCGAACCACGCCCCATCAGCAGCCCAGCGTCTTAACCACTAGGCCACCTAGGGTACCCATTTATCTACCAACCACTTTCTTTATTGTGTGGAAGGATTAACAGCTGGGTTTTGCTGTGCGCCGGCTGCCGTCGGGTCTCGAACCCGGGCCCGATGGATTCGTAGTCAGCGACGCTAACCACTACACCACCGAGGTGTGTATATATATATATATATATATATTATATATATATATATATATAGGCCTACAACTTTTTCTCTTTCAAAACACATTAAAAGAGTTCTTTCGTAAAATAACTTAATACCATTCAAGTAACAAGATCAAAATAGGCCTATATACTGCGTACAAATGTCACGTTCAGTCGAACAAAAGTAACTTTAGAAAGGTGTTTAAATCATCATAAAAAAAATAGAGTTTCGTGCAGCTGGAAAACTAAATTCAGTGAGAATTCCTCATCGTAAATTTCCATCAATTGGATTTGGAAGAGCAAACACCACTCCAATCAGGGCCTAAAAAGTGGGGGAGAGACCTCTAGAACAATGGGTCCCCTTCCACTGCTCAAACAAGGGTTTCTGCAGGTATCCGTTGGTGGAAGGTTGAAGGCGAAGGAAGATGCGTTTATTGCGGGCTTCGAGCACACTTCATTAGTGGAAAGTAACCCACGAATTGTTTACAAATCCTCAAGTTTGGTCTGTTCGTTCTTTTTTTTTTTTTTTTTTTTTTTCGTTTTCTTTCTTTTTGGTGTTGAGGGCGATTCTTTTTAAGAGAAATGTGTAAATAAATTTTGGGCCCTTTAGGCCTGTTTATTTGTCTGAGCTTTCGTTTTGACTTTGGTTTGTAATTGGGTTTGTTTTTATTGGTTATTATTGTTTTTTGTAAGTCTCTCTCTCTCTCTCTCTCTCTCTCTCTCTCTCTCTCTCTCTCTGTCTCTCTCTATCTCTCGTGTTTAATCAGCCTTTCCGAGTATTTCACTTACTTTTACGAAAGAAAATTCAATTTTTTTAATCGCATTCATTCTTTTGACACTTTTCTTCTTTTCTGTTTTTGTGGGAGGGGGGTGGATAAAGTTTTTTTTGTACGTGTGTGTGGGAGGGGGGAAAGTTGACTTTTGGAATAAAATATTTTTTCTAAAATGAAATTACCATAAGCTGATTTAACTTATTTGAACTTACACTTCACAGACTTTTCAGCACTTGTATTACTGAACATTGTAAATGCAAAAAACTTCACTTTTTTCTACGTGAAGGTCAAAATATGTATGTTTAGAACAGGAAGATAGTTTTAAATTTGAGCGAATGTACTTAATGAAAATGCCCTTCCGGTGTCGGGAGAATGGGATCTAACCTAGGTGCGAATTTCTTAACGGTCGGTCCCTGGACTGTTTTTCCCTCTTGTTTTGGTTCATTCGTGTTTCTGTATCCACCCGAGGAGGATGCCAGTGGGCGTCGAAACTGTCGTGGAAATAAACTCTGTCTATTAGAGTGGGTTTTTATTTTCATACTGAACATTGTATTGAGAAAAGTCGGTGCTACTGTAGTATGCGGTCTACCTACGATTGGTTAGGTTTAATCATGATATTTTCGTTAAAACTAACGAAAATATCATGACTAAATCTAAACAATCGTCAAGGGCGATTGACAATGGGATGTAAACAAACAATTAGTAAACAAGATAAGAAGCTATAATTAAAAGGTAGACCGCCGAATCGTAGGTAGACCGCATACTACAGTAGCACCGAAAAGTCTTATTGTGATCCGATGAAATTTAGATTAAACATTCAAGTAATTATGAAATCTTTTTCACACGAATTCAAGTTGGTATTCCTTTGCGTTCAGGCTTTTAATTCGCTTAATGGCTTCTCACTCCCGCGAAGAGAAGTCGCGAAAGGTTCGACGAACAAAAGGAACGAACGAGGGAGGAAATGGGAGAAACCGTGATGATTAAAGCACACGAAATGGTTAAATAAAGAAGGAATATATGAATAAATGGAACAGATTAGAAAGTCCATTTTATTATAGGTACAGGTCAAGGTTTTCCATTTTTCTGTGTGTGTGTGTGTGTGTGTGTGTGTGTGTGGTGAGCTCAGGAGTGTGGGTGAAGCAATTCCTTCAATCCTTACATGTACAGTACTCTCGCAACTCAGGTAGACTGTGAAGTTGAAAATCATCCTGTCTCACGATTCTGACAAAAATTCAGCAAATGTCATTAAACCTTTTCTCTCTAAACAATTGTAAAACCTACGCAGAAGGAGTGAAGTTTCCCTTTATAAGGCAGAGTTCTTACTCCGCCACAACGAAGAAGCGCTCTCATCATGTTTCTTACATAAATCCTTTACTGCTGAAGTTCAAACGATGACTCATGGTCATCGTGAAGGTTCGCCTCATGTAATCGTACCATTCGGGTGCTCGAAGATGTTGCGACTTGATCCCTTTTACCGGAGTTATCTAAACGCAATGACTGTGTTTAACATGCAAGTATGATGGGACCATGACCTCGGATAATGATGGGGCATGACCTCGGATAATGATGGGGCATGACCTCGGATAACAGATCAGTAGAAGAAAGAATGAAGAAGAAACCGAATATTGAATTAAAATTGTCAATGGACAATCAATTGCAAGTATAAAAAAAATAAGACTTGGCAACTCATTAAACTCACGAGTGTCATAAACCTCCATTAAAAATTTCCTATACTAAAATACTTCATTCTCGTAAAAAAGTTCTTTTGAGGTACACTCAAAATAAAACCTTCCAATTTAGAAATTATAACTTCTTTTTGAACGTGTATTCTACGGGAAGAAGTCTTTCCTTCTTTTGAGTACGAAAACTTCTTGTCAGATGAAATAATACTTTCTTTTAATGATAAAAAACTTCTTTAAATAGAAAAAAATGGTCTTCGAAACTTTTTTTGAGTGATTTGAGACAAAAGAATATAATATTTGAGGGGTCGCGCGTCTTACGGTACCTAAGCGCCACCACAGACGAAAACGTGTTTTTGATGGATATCACTATTTTCACCCTTCCTCTATCGCGTGGTTTGGGTTATAATGACTTTACGACACTAGAAGTATGGTTGAAAACCTTATGAAGCGAACTACTTTTTTCACCTCTATCGCCAGCCAAAAGTTCACCCAAAGTTCGGCATAATAAGAAAATCAAAAAATTAAAAAAAATATATATATAAAATATAAAATATGAAAATCTATTCCAAAAACTCATCAACATCTTCATTAACATACTTAGAACTCTAATTTAGCCAAAAATGAACGTTCTAGCTCAATTAATAACAGAGATACTATTGCGTGAATATTGCTGAACTTTGGAGGCGATTTCTGGCGAATTTTAATTTTGGCGCTTAGGTACCTTAAGACGCGGGACCCCTTATTTCTATGTATAGAAGTTTGTGAGAAATCCTCGTTTTCTGTATACGAATATTTTGGGAATTCCATTACTAAATTAAACTTTCAGACTTTATTCCTCTTTTATTCCAAACTCTTTAAACTTCTATAATAACTATAAAATCCTATAAAACTCTATAATAACAATCATTCGGGAGAGCCAGAAACTGGCACAGTGTGAATTCAGACCGACTAATGTGACCCATTCCATTAACCGCCGAATTATTTTTAGCAGCACTATGGGGTTCGAACCCCCGATCTCATTGTCTTATTCGCTTACGGTGAAATAGTGTTACCAACTGAGCATGGACGTTGGTTAAAACTATACCTTATGTTAAAATTAACTTGTCGGTGAACTATGCACCAATATAATCCCTAAACATCCATTTTATTAGAAGCACTATATATATATATATATATATAATATATATATATATATACGAGGTGTGATCAAAAAGTTCGGTAAATAATCCCGCAACTAATGAACGCGTGTCACTAGGTGATGTCAGTGTGTATG